>OX442430.1:981298-1080494 GCA_949361645.1 Spongilla lacustris
GTCGAGTTACAAACGTTATCGTAATCACGCGTGGCGGTGTATCGCAATCGAATAGCTTCGCTTTGACGCGCTAACTTGGGATCATAGAAAAAGAATTAGAGCTTGGCAATTTCGGGCCAAGCTCCAAAGGACCTGTACAACGAGTGTGCACCGTCAAATGTAAAAGGGATGCTAAACTGGCAGTACGGGAATAAATTGTTCTTTACACCATGGTAGACAAACGTACCCCCTGCAGGATGACGTCCGGTACATTAGACATTTTAATTAACAATGATATCCAATAAAATATTGATACATCACCAGTACAGTTATTACTACATGTAGAGCCTGCGTGGATACAGAGACGAGAAAACTCTTCATTCTTCACAACGCTGTGGTTCCTACGGCTCAGCAATGGCGCAAAGCTATATATTATTGTGAATTTGTGATCGAAGCTGTATGTTTTGCTATAGTATTATAGACGTACATGTACTTGACAGTATGTTTAGTTTATTTAGTTCTACAGCTCTTTGCTTCCTGAGGAGAAGAATCTGATATGCATCCCAATCCCATTCACGTCTTACTTCCTGCTCACATGCACCATTCGCCCATCGCGCGATATTATAAACCACGCATGCAAAATTTAATTTCCGGCGTTACTTGGAGGGTCTTCACTTTGGCTAGAACAATGTGCAAGCCTGCAAATCCAGGAACGGTAACAGAAAGCTGCATCGATTGTAGTATGCATTGCGTCATTGGTCATAGAAATGGGGGGGGGGGGAGAGACCTTAACCTTAACCCTAACCCACAAAATCCGACTAAGTCAGCATTTCCTAACCTAACCCTATCACTCTGGGAAAGGTAGTAGTATACAGGATTTGAAGGCAATGGTGGTGTATAAAAGAAGGGAACAAGGGATTGTACATGTAGATAGAATAAATGCAATATTCCAATATACAACCCCCCCCCCCCCCCCCCCCCCCATAGCAAGACAAATGTAATGCTGTGGTACAAAAATTCTAAATATTGTGTTTACTGTACCTGAAATCCCTTGTTCCCTTCCTTTTTACACCATCATTGCCTTCAAATCCTAATGTATTTACCGCTTGTGAAATTATTGATCAAAATCAAAGTGAAGTATTCATTTCTGATCCGTGTGCTTAACTTGGGCCAAAACCACTCACCTGCCATAGATATAAATTCTCTCAATTGTACTGTATAATAGGTTTACTTGATACATGGCATGCACTGCTGCCACTGCAGTATACAGGAAATGTTATTTTATGTGTTGCTACATCCTTACTCTTTGTACACAATATGAATTACTTACGATGTTGATCCTTTCTTTGCAGCTAAATGCATTGCTGTGAAGCCTTTTTCATTTTTTGTAGTGGGAATTGCACCTCCTTCCAGGAGTATTGAAATGCATTCTGCTTTATCTCTAAGCACAGCAATGTGAAGAGCTGTGTCTCCATCTGCATCCTGTGTGCAGATTTTGGAATTGTGCAATATGAGCTATTGATCATATACCTGCTGCTGGGGATCTATATTTGGTCGTTTCAGCAGCAATTTTGCTACTTTTTTATGTCCCTTTGATACAGCTATCATCAAAGGTGTGATGTCTTTGTTGTTTTTGGCATTGACATTTGCTCCAGCATTTAGCAAAGGTTCCACAATTTCTTCAGAATCCCTAATTCAAATATGCAATTCTTATTACGATTAAACACTAGGCATGAAATGTTAGCAGCAATACCTTTGAGCAGTAAGGTGAAGTGGTGTGTCTCCATCTTCATCCTTAAAAGAGGATACTTTATGATATACATGCATAACCCCTTCCCGATGCATACATAACTGCCCTCACTATAAAAGTGTGTGCACAGCCATTATTTGGTTAATTCCCTCATTAACTTATGGTTTGAATACAGCTCCGGCACATTTGGTGGATCATCAATGTGTAGTAAGAAAAAAAAACGTCTTCAACACATTAGAGGTGTTCTGTTGCATCTAACCGTCATCATTGTGGTATTGTGGTGCATTGTACTTACTTTTATTTCCAAGTTTGGTTTAAACTCCAAAATAACTTTTAATACATCTACATCATTTTTAGCCACTGCACAGTGAAGAGCTGACTTGTTTGAAATTTGCACATTGACCTGGAAAAAAAATGTTTATTGAACCTAAATACATAAGAAATTAGTGCAACAGTATAGCTAAATAAATTGCAATAGAAAGTTTATTTAGCCAAAAACTGAAGCACTGCACATTACAAGCTGGCTCATAAAATATATTCATTGTGAAAGCGAGGCACTGTATATTGCTAATCCAAGCAATTGATGAAGGTTTTCCCAGCTTGTTCTTTATTACAGCCAGCCTCCTCCTCCCCATACCCATTGTGCATAGTTAATTACTGACATGTAGTTTCGCACCCATATCATAAATGAAGATTAGCTAACTCTCAAGCTTGGCATTGGTGTCATCTTTAATGTTTGGGCACTTCAAGCTGGTTTCAGTGTCCACTTATAAAATCTTTTCTACAATTGTTAAGACTAGTATGATTGATCAGTGCATTGTAAATTCTCTAAGCTTTTTACCGCTTAGGGGAGTTGCCCAAATGGTCTAGCAATCTCTACTAGACCATTTAACATGAGTGCTCTTTTTCACATAATACTCTATAAGACTCACAAATACATTTCAACAACTACAACTGCTACACAGATTTCATTCAAATGGTATTAGTTGTAACTCTGGCAACATTTTGTAGTTGTTTTTCCCTTCAATTTGAAAAACACGTATAACCATGGGCTTACAATTTCTTTTGCAATGGATTAAATCAATTAAAATTAAAATTCAATCAAAAAGTTGTAGTCCATAAACTATTTCGATTAATATGTTATGCACTCGCTGTTGCATGCATTAACATACGCAGCTTACATACCAGTTCTGGATTTGACTCTAATAATTTTCTCACTTCATCTGCTTGTCCACAATAAGCTGATGAGAGTAATTTCTTTGCCTTGGATCCCATGTCTGTGTGTTTGTTTGTAATTCATTATTTCTTGGATTACCGTACTGATACAAACACTTCACACCATGAATTCCTTTAATATTCATACCTGCTTATCTTGTACACAACATTTAAAGTTTTGTATTTACTTCGTTGATTCATGTAGGTGAAATTTCATGTAAATTTAGGAATAAGATTTGTTGCCTAGCAGCACAATGTTTACAGTTATGATACCTTTATAGATCTATAGATTAAAGCATAATCTTTAGCAGTTCGCGGGGTTAGATTCAAGATTTGTATGGTACATGTACCTACGAGTAGATGCCCATTTCTTTTCAGGCCGATCTCGGGCGAACTTTAATTCGTCGTCTCACTTTTGGAGCTCCCAATGCCATATACTCCGCCATGCATACTCCCATTCTTGTTGCAGCGCCCGTTGTACATGTGCACGTTACCTTCAGTACTTCACATTTCAGTACACGAAGTACTCTGTACTGCCAGCACATGCGCAGGGGCCAACTATTAATTTTGACTCTATATTTAGAGGAAGAGGGCCCACACCTTCTCCTGGAAAAAAAAAGGGGGGGGGAAAACCGAGTTCAGAAATATTAGTGTCGCGACCTGTGTGAACTGAGTTAATTGATTACTTATTCATTGTTTGTATCTTACGAGCGAGAACGTGCGGTGCATCTCGAATCTAGACGCTCATTGCATGTAATCTAACGAAATCGAATTCAGTACATAGAGGAGTTGCATGTGACGTCACGCGCGTCTTACATCACTGTGTATGTTGCTATAAATATAGACCGCGTGGCCGGCGTGGGTACGAGATAAACAATAACCGGACGGGCACGAACAACGGAGGAAAGAAGGCGGTGTCATACGCTCACGTGGTAAATATTTATAGCATGTCGCGTACATAAAATAGCAACATACATATGACGTAAGTAATATAACTAAACAATACAAGACGCGCGTGACGTCAATGCAACTCCTCTATTGGTCCTTACGAGCCTGGGAACAGAAAAAATAGTCTAGAATACAAGCCTTATATATAATATAAGCCGAGATGCGCACGCACGCACAGCTGAAGACTCATTGAACAGAACATGTGCTCCCCATCACCTGATATCTATAGCTGCTTATTCACATACTTACGGAACATGTGTGCACAACACATGCATGTAGGCTATGCCTCCATATTCTGCTGTGAGCATATTTTAATTCGTTCCTCAAACGACAGAAAAATGTATTTATTGCTCACGTCGTTTGACTTTTCTCTTTCATTCCCGTGAAGGCAAAACCTTATATTTCTAATTATGCGATAGAAACGTTTATTTAACGTCCGCCTGACGTAATTATTACGTAAGCAGCTTTATGCCAAATTTGGACATCTAAGAGGCAGTCAGTAGGTAAATTCTAAAACTATTGGTATGATCCGTATTGTTTCTCTTTAAAAGCATTCCTATCCAAAGTTGTGCTTAGCCGAGAAAGAAGAGAAGAAAACACTCAAAACAGAACCAGCTTTTTCTTTTTTTTTTTTGTTCTCTTAAATAGGTAGTTCAAAGCACCCCACAATTGTACGCAAAAAAATTTAAGACCACGTAACGGTACAATTTTTGGCACATGTTTTTCATTTTTTCAAGAGATCCTTAGCAAAACAGCTTATTGGTACGCTAAACATGCTTTAGCAGGCTTGTGTGTGTGGATTCTGTCAAAGATAATAACTTTGGGTACATCTTTAAATACTATACAAGTGGGAAAATCGTGTACTAGGCAACGTACGTACCGCTCAAAAAGCGGACCAATTCCATCGAATGAATACGTACCTTTTTCGTCTAAAAACGCGCTTGGTATCTACTAAAACTAATTCTTTAACAGATTAGTGCCCAAATTACGTTACGTTATGAAATGCGTTATGGCCCAGATTAGTTTTAATGTAGCCTGAGTGACGCGTCATATAACTTTCAAACAATGAAAGTTTTGTATTGTGAACTTTATGAAAAACGATGCTACGAGAGTTTGGCTTTCTGACGGTGCAAACCGATCGGTTGATTACTCGTGAAACAGATACAACTACGGAACGAAACCATGCCATCAAATGCTAAGTGACTGGGTTCCAGATAATGAAGAGGCGATCTTGAGTTTTGATACATGTGTACCACTTTTGACTTGCTGTATTATAGAAGTGCTCTAATCCTATTTTGTCATGCAAATAAATTTATATATAGCGTTGCATAGTAAGCAAAATCCGTTGTTGTAAGATATAAAAAGCCTCTATAGGGTCAGAAAGTTATATATACATGTATTAACTTTACCGCATTACATGTACATCGTTTGAAACCATAACCGTACCAATTTTATATTTAGATCTACCGCACCCATTGATTAGTATTCGCGAGTCTCTTTTTGTTTGGTTATACAAAACGTTCATTATTGTTCGTAATATGAACGATATCTACACAAATTATGTACCATTATAATGCATTTTCCGCGCTCTTTCCAACTATGTATAACTTGAATATCTATTTTTAAAATTCATGTAAACTACCTATCTTAAAGCGAACGGTCTGGCGACTTATGAATCTGACCGTCTTCGTATTCTGGTTCAATAGCAGCAAAGAACTAACTATCCCATTCTAAGCTAGAAGTAAGTACATGTAACGACATGTAAGTTATACGTGGGTCACGTTATAAATGATTTGACGGTGCACACTCGTTGTACAGGTCCTTTGGAGCTTGGCCCGAAACTGCCAAGCTCTAATTCTTTTTCTCTGGTCTCAAGTTGGTGCGTCAAAGCGAAGCTATTCGATCGATGTGCCACCACGC
Source organism: Spongilla lacustris (assembly GCA_949361645.1). NCBI lineage: Eukaryota > Metazoa > Porifera > Demospongiae > Spongillida > Spongillidae > Spongilla > Spongilla lacustris. The sequence goes on from OX442430.1 coordinate 987,111, forward strand.
GGGGTTAGGAAACTAGTTGGGCGGGCCCTACCACCGCGTTTGGTACTGGTCGGGACCAAACGCGGTTGTAGGGCCCGCCCGACTAGTAGGTAACTCCACCAAACTCGACCTAGCGTGGCGGAAAAACATGTTAAAAGGACGTTTGAACCATGTTTCACGTCCTAGACGTGTTTTTTAGCCACGCTAGGTCGGATAACCACGCGTGGCGGCGTATCGCAATCGAATAGCTTTGCTTTGACGCGCTAACTTGGGATCAGAGAAAAAGAATTAGAGCTTGGCAATTTGGGCCAAGCTCCAAAGGACCTGTAGGATTGGCATGCCCAGTCAAATGTAAAAGGGATGCTAAACAGGCAGAACGGGAATAAATTTATTTTCTGTACACCACAGTAGACAAATGTCCGATACATTATTAAACTGGAAACCAGAGGGTACAAATTTTTTTCGTTTCGCCTCGTACCCCACCACGATGCCGAGATTTTTTTTGGGCAATATCGTTAGTTTGGTAATTTATAGTATGCGTGAACTTTTAATAACTAAGCCTACTGCAGATCAAATACCTAAAGTAAGGGGAATCTTTCTAAAAGGCATCATATTATCCACAATTCTCCTCGAAGCAGGATCTTAAAAATACAACCCTTTAGTCATGAATAATTCATACGAAACGCGGATATACACGTACAGCTACACAAATTTTGGCCGGTTCCTAGTCCATGCATGTAATAGTCCTTGGTGAAACAGTTCCGGTACTGAGTTTTCAGTTCCTTTTTCATAGTTCCTAAATAACTTATCTATAACCATTGACAAATATGGTGGCTTGATCCAACTAAGGCTTAAGATTCTTCGGACTTGGTTCTTGATAAGCCTCAAGTAAAAACCTGGAGTCTCTAAAGTGTGCCATTGTGCCACCACTGCACAAATGCACACAATATAAAAGATTAATAATTTTAAAGATTTTACTAAAATTGATGAGCCTAATCATCAAGACATCAACATCTATGCAATTCATAGACACTAACAGCTGATTTTAATACCATCATATTAATTACCTGGTGTGATCTCTTTTGATGTCGAATCTTTATTTACTGGTCTCAGGCACAATGGGTTAAAGGCCCACATTGAACTTCTAAAGACAACTGCCACATCTCCATCTTTGTCCACTCTCAAAACTTTACCAGTTTGGCCTATACTCTACAAGATATCATGAATTATTTTGCTTATCAGTACAAGTGTCCAAGAAACGTACTTTTGACATCTCATCAACCCACTCTCCATGACCTTCTTGCAAGCGGCGCACTTCATCAGCATCATCCAGTACGCAAACCATGTCACCAGGGTTAAACTGTGTATATAATGATTATGTACTGTGTGAAATACATGTACAGGAATACGTACCTTCTGTGATGAATCCTTATTTGCTGGTGCCAAGCACAGTGGATTAAAGGTCCATGTGCCACCCCCAACAGCAACTTTTACACCTCCATCTTCATCCACAAACAACACGTTACCAGTTTGTCCAATACTCTACAAAATCAAAATGATTAAACATACTGAGACAATCATTCTTAAGGAATAGTACTCTTAATAAATTGCTGTTCAGTATCAGTACTAGACTGTAATGAAATGGGTTGTGTACTACTGAGAAATGTCATAACGAACGTACCGTTAACATGCCATCAACCCACTCTCCATGACCATTTTGAAGGTGTTGCACAACTTCAGCATCATCCAGTACACGAACCATGTCACCAGGGTTAAACTACATGCATATGGTTTGAATAACTAACACAGAAACACATGTGTGTGAGGTGGCATACTCACCTTTTGTTTATTTGCTGGTATCAAACACAATGGATTATAGGTCCATGAGCCTCCACTGACTTCAATCTTTACATCTCCATCTCTGTCTACACTAAGAACTTTACCAGTTTGTCCAATACTCTGGTTAATGACAATAATAAATACTGCTCCAATGAGTCCCTAACATACCTTGGACATAGGCTCAACCCACCCTCCATGACCCTCTTGCAGGCGGCGCACAATTTTGACATCATCCAGTACACAAATTGTGTCACCAGGGTTAAACTGCACAAAAGAAAAAAAAGCATACATTTTTTTTTCAATCATTTTTTCACATTCGTGAACTTGCATATGTGAATATAGTGAACTTCTGCTAAAAATAAATTTTAAAAATTACTCCAAGCATAAAGGCTAAAATTGAAAAATAATGCACACTGCAGTTATGGTTCTTTTTGTGTCATAGCAAGCAACAGCACTACTTTATACCTCTGGAAATGTATGTTATTAAGAGCTAACAGTAAATTCTGCAAAGAAAATTACCTTTCTGTATGTAGTAACAGTTGATTTTTCAGAACCATAAGAGACTGCGGCAGCAGCTGCCGCCAAAAGAAGTCTCAATAAATCAATATCTATAGTAGAAAAGAAACATAAAATGGTCATGCAAGATGCAAAAGGAATGCGTTACTACCATTTACGAGGGAGGGAGGGTGGGAAATGTAGAGGCTGTTCTCTTTATTTAGTATGATTTCTTGTGTGTAATTTATCTTCACTAGGCATATATTTATTGTACAAAGGTTCGATATTTAAATCAATCCATCCTTATATAGTTCTATTTACTCTGAGAAGCAATTCTATACAGTGAAATGGTTGGATTTCAAAATGGAGGTCATTAATATTTCTACATGTATATCCAACTTGCATTGCTTTGTTCAAAATAACCTTTATCCTTAGCTAATGTATAACTACTGCTTCACCTTCTCCTCCATCAGGCACTTCTCCAGGAGCAGGAGTTAAACACAGAGGATTAAATACCCACATTCTGCCACTGACATATATTACAGTATCTCGAGATGGATGAATTAGCTTAACTGTTCCAACCTTCCCTAAGCACTGTACAGAAAACAATATAGATCGATTGCAGTACAAGCAGTTTATTTATTACTTACCATTTCCATGTCATCATTCCAGCCTCCATGACCTTTCTGAAGCTCTCGAACAGCTGATAGATCTCTGATGATTCGAACTTTATCACCAATTTTGAACTGTCAATAGAGATAAAGTTTCAAATGAAACTAGATGCTGAGCAGCTTTGTTTTTACTTTTCACATATATAAAGCATAATGATTATGCATAAAAGTTACGTATAATTAGTTGCACAAGCCTCTCCCTTAATGATGAGCCCAACTGCACATCCTTGCATATCATCAATTTATATGGAGATATATGTAATTATAATTTTTACTGTAATATTATTTGTTTGTGGCACCAGAGTAGTTCTTTTTATGTGCATGGCCTGCCTACATTGTATGTATACACTGATTTTTGCACACTCTAAAGCTCATTCACTTGTGCTGTGACAGTTAGCAGTGGATTGTGATTTTGGGTAGAGGAGTATACATGTATTCCGCGTACAAGTGGCAATTCACAGATGGCAAGGCCCCAGGGGCAGATTCAGGGCAGATTTCCACCTTGTTTGCAATTTAATCTTCACTAGCAATTTGGAAGTAATATATGTAACTATTTGAATGCCAAGTGCATATATGCCTGCATTTTCACACAACCATATAATCATCTGAGTGATGTCAGTGTTGCTTTTATTGAATTGCTTTGAATAAGTGCAATATATTAACATGCATGGGGCACTGGGGGTGTAAGCACATCTTAATTGTTTTGTAACAACCCAATTATATAGGAACTGGCAAAAGGCAGATGGAGATGAAGTGATATGGCATTTACGCGGGTTACACATTCCTGTTCTTGGAGTAATTTAATGAAGTAATGTTATTAGTGATGCCATCTGAATAATGTGAGAAAAATAATAATTACATGTGTCATCACAAACACAAGCATCAAAGAAACATATCCTCTACACTGTAGAAATCTGTATGGATGAGGGGACAGGTAATATCCTGGCAGCGGATTGTCAGTGTCCAGCAGGTGAATGGCCCAGTGCAGCTTGCAACCATCTTGCAGCAACCCTTTTTGCTATAGAGGACGATGCAACACATGCCACAGAGGTGTCATGCACTTCTCAACTGCAGCAATGGAATAAGCCTGCACTGAAATCAAATTCACCCACCCTCATTAGGGATGCATGTTTTACCGTGCATAAGGACGATAAGGCAGACACAGCAGCAGCAGTATGCAAGCCTACTATTACATATTATGATCCACATCGACCAGGTGATAGAGTGGCCAAAGAAGCACGCACAAGTAGTAAAAATACATGACACAGATGCATCAGACATTGAAAATTAAAATGCCAAATCTGAAATCTGCAAGCCTAGTCGTAATCGCACCAAACATAAAAATAATTCCTCTATTGGTCCACAGAGGAATCAAGGACTGCCCCCTTGTTTTGTACTCCAATTCCTTAAGCAGCACTCTCAGATATTAACAATGTTTGCCGCAGTATTTTAGTGCATGCATCATTTAATGCCTGCATGCGGTGTAAGTGGAAATTGAAGATGCAAAGTCTCATGTGAGGTGTCAATATGTTGTTTGAGCTGTATTGCATTTAAAAGGAGGATTCTCTAAATCCTTTTCAAAATTATCAAAGTGGGCCTCATTGACCATTCTATCACCTGGTCAACATCAGTGGATCATAATATATATAAATACATGTAGGCTTGTATACTGCTGCTGCTGCTGTGTCTGCCTTACATTGTGCTTATGGCATAATAAAACATGCATCTCTAATGAGGGTGGGGTAATTTGGTTTCAGTGCAGGCTTATTCCATTGTTGCAGTTGAGAAGTGCATGACACCTCTTGTTGTAACATGGGTGCAAGCTGCACTGGGCCATTCACCTGCTGGACACAGGCACTCAGTGTAGAGGATACATCTCATTGATGCTTGTGTTTGTGATGACACATACACATAATGAGGCACCCCATGCATGGTTGGATTTCAATTCACAGCCTTAAGAGATTTTAGAGCTCCCATTTCAGCTCCATCAGCACTAATTGCTTTACTAGCAACAAGATAGTCATAGATCTGTGAATACTTCAGCTTGGGAATGTCAACCAAACCGAGGGAACAGTCACTTACTGGAGCTTTTGGTGGTTGCCGACAGCTGCTCGTACCTCTAACAACAGCCAAACGCCTTTTCTTCAATTCAAGATAAATACCACTATATCTGGGTCAACGAGCCGCTTAGCAGAACCACTTCTAATGCAGTCATTAACGCGCTCGATTAGTGCTGCCTTTTTTCCACTCCGCGATGCACCTTGACATGCAACCATCGTTTCAGTTCAGGCACTATAAGCTCGTGAGGCTTTAATTCGAATTCCAAGACTGAGAAGCTCCAGGTATATAGTCTTCCGTGAGCTCAACTCAAGTTCGACAGAAATTAAATCACACATCTTTGAGAATATTAAACAGCCGGTTTGAGTGGAGACACACATACCGCAGCATGCAATTACCACGCACCCTCTGCTTTAATTTGTTAAAACTTCAACCCGGAACACTATCTAAACACCAACCAAACTCCAAAAGAATGAAAATGGACCACTTAAGAGATTCCAAAATGGAAAAGCACGTTGGTATTACGGAAGTGGAGTTATAAAGAAATGTTTGGCCCTATCCCGGATTTTCCCATAGACCGCAATACATTTCATCGAACGGTTGACCCCCCAGAGCGATCCGCGGAGCAATAATCGGGAAACCGTGCATGCGTGACGTCAGCGGTAAGTGGTCCATTCACGTTTGTAGTCTATACGAACCGTGTTCACAATACAATTTTACGTACAAGCCTCCTGTATTAGTAGAATGCAAAATGCACTACAAGAATATACGCGGCATCACAAGCGGCAAGGTTTTATAGCTGCAATGTGTAAACAGGGAGATATCATTACTACCATCTTGTGATCGAGAAATGTAGTTCGCCGGTCAGAATCCGTCAGACACGAGTTTACCAAATTTCATGACACGTTTACACTAAGCGCTCCCACTATGAAGGTCAGCCATTTTTTACTGGTCCCGAGTGAATAGCGGAGCTGCTTGAATTGCGACCTTGCAGACTGTGACGATACGGTCGCTTGCTTCAGTACGAAGTAATGGTAACAGAGCATGCGCATGCACACTATATATATTATACATGTATAACTTCTCGACTGTACCTCAGTATAACTGCAATAAAATACCAATGGCCATGTATAGAGCAACTGGTTGATGCTAGCTAGTAGGCTTAGCCTGCATGGCCGAGTGGCCGCCTATGCATGCACGACCCGTACACTGCATGCCTTGAGTGCTGCAATTCATTCGCGCGCTGACTATACAGCCATAAATGTACAGTTATGTACAAAAAAATTTTTTACCTCCTTTGAAGTCCCCTGACCCATTGCTTTCCTTAAACTGCTTACAGAAGGGTAATGAGTGGAGTCAAATGGACAATACTGAATTTATACCTGTTGCGGCAATCCCACGCGTCCGACAGTGCCTGATGTAAGTAAACCGCTATGAGACAGGCTGCATGAATAAGTGATGGGTGAAGGTACGTGTGGGAGTGCACACACGTGGATCAAGCATGCATACACTTCACGTGATTGTGTATCTAGCATTGTGACATCCTACACTTTACGATGGGCCCAACAGTCGGAAGGTTGTGGATTGCTGCGGCATACGTGCATCATCATCATCATCACATCCACCACAAATACACAATGCCACAAAGATTTAACGTCAGAAAATTTTCTATGTCAAAGTTTGGAAACTGAAGTATTTATTTTTGACAAACCCAACCTATTTTCACCCTTGTCCCTTCTTATGCACCCCTGTGTTAATTTTCTTTGTTTGTCTACTTCCACCGATGGTTTTGGACATAATGTCCTGGACCCCAGGGAAAGTGCACACATGTGGAACATTTATGTACGCCAACCAAAGATCATCAGCCAATAGAACCACACACATGCATGCACATGAACAATACATATTACACAATTGCATCAAAACAGAGACATTATTCATCCAATAGGAATCTTGACCCCACCTCCTGGAAGAATCGATAACACAGACCATCATGTTCAGACATCCTTGACCCACTCTCTGTTCTACTCACCATACACCACCTGCATGGTTAGTAAAATTCTAGGAGGTGTAGAGGGTATTGATCTAGGAGTTTTCAAACTGTGCTTCCAACTAAAGTTATTAACTTGTGGGGAGGAGGGTAAACTTTAGAATGTATTGTTTGCGATTGATAACTCATGATATTACTTAACATGCATTCCGGCTGTAAGTGCACTCCCAAGTACACCTGCTGACCCATCACTATTCTTTACCAAATAAAACTTTTGTTTACCTTTAGCACATACAAATCCTACACCTCAGCAAGTGCCTACATATGTGTATAATAATTATAATCATTGTGATAGTGGATCCAGCCAGGTAAATGTATTTAAGGTTTGCCATAACAGGAGGTGGTCAACCATGCACCATCTCTACTTATTACAATAACAAAAGCAGTAGATCTATCTCCTCACAACACATACACAATCAATGTCCACATCTGTTATGGTCACATGCTTTTTGCTACATTAAATTATTCATTTGGTTTGGAAGCTGAATTATCTATAGGCTTATATTTCTTGTCTTTTACTCATTTATTTTAACACATGCAAGACCATCATGTCATCTGGGTGTGGGATACACTGTTCTACCTCAGAGTTGATCACTGCAGATGGAGGTGTAGAGTGTATCAGAAAAGATGTGGCAACCATTTAAAAGAAGGAGATGGGAAGTCAGAAGTCATATGACCAAAACTTATTTTGGAATTCCTGCCTGCCCGCTACTGATCACATGCAAATTGTATTTGTGTTACCCAATTCAATGAGATTAATGCATGTAGGGTCAAGATAGCATGGCAATGCACTTTAGTACACATTACTTACATCTAAAAAGCATGCTTCACTGGAAAAATACTTACCAATGACAAGAGATGTAAGTCAATGGGAGGCTGAATTTTCATCTCCACGCTAATAATGTTGCATATATATGTGTAGCAAAAATGTGCCAAATAATATCAACCCCAAATTGGTGTACCCATAGCATAATAACTGTTTATTACGTGAATTGATGGATCAGTTAGCAATACTCCACTTTCAGTGATGATCCCTTGAAGGTTCCACGCAATGAATCATTTCCTGAATTCTTCCATATGTAATGACTGAACGCATGAAAAACATCATTGATTTTTGATGAATATGCAACATACAGTATCAAAATTTGCTGTTAGACTTCTGATACACTCCTTCAATGTAAAGTTGAACAAAGAAAGTTTCCACTTTAAGTCTTCCTTAATCTGAAGCAATGATAGAAAAACAAATTGAAAGGATTATGCAGTAACAGGCTTTTATTTTGTTGAACTGCTCAGCATGTACCAGTGCTGTATGATGCCAATGATAGATTTCAAGGTAATGCTTAATATTATGGTCATTCTTGTTCTCCTTGTGTACAAAATGTACATGAGTAACCATGGTACACTTAGCAACATGTCCCCATAGCAAATGGCTATTTACCATGTTTGACAGTGGCCACAACTGAAGGCAAACATACATGTTGTACGATTTCATTTTCAGTATGGTATTATAGTTGCCTTCTCTCCTTTAACAACAGCCCATTTGGGTATTGAATCAAGCTGAATTGATCATTTTGATATATGATTAAAACTACTTAGTGTCTTTGTAATGCTTTCATTCAATGAGTTGTAAACTGATTCAGTAACTGACTCTGGGTTGGTAGCATCCAGCTGTTTTATATACAAATGTAGCTGCTCACTCCACTAAGCTTGCATAGGATTCCATCAAATACTGATATTATCTTGTCTGTGGCCTCTTTCATTATGTAGCCAAAATAATACAGATTTGGACTGTTGCTGGGGTCTCCAACAGGACGGCTGTCTCCAACGCTTGAATCATGATACTCCAGTCCATGACATGGAGCATCAGCTATGTGTATCAGTACTTGCAAATAGAATGAGGTAACCAATTTGTAACAAATAATGCTGCATGTAAACATATATAATGCTGCATATATTTGAGGTAATCAGATACTGCTAAATTAGGTGTTGATGTGAAGACTTTGGCATCCAAAGCAAGAAGGTGAGTTTTCAAATGGAACAATTATATAAATACTGTCTTTGCTATTATAATAATTCAAACCAAGTAATTTCAATGGGACCTATCATCAAACACATGTAAGCATCTTGCCTTAGTTCCGGGCCATCACTTGAGCACCAGCTCAGGTATTCAATGGCAACTTTTAGACCTCCAAAAACATCCTCTGCCTCATCATCACCAACACCATCCTCCTTTTCTATTCCTTTAATGAAAGTAGAGAATGCATCTGCATACCTATTAGTATATGACATGTGTGCAAATAATGCTACACTGCAACACAGCTAGATACATGTATATGCAATATGTGTGATTGGACCATAATTACAACAGAATGTACAGGCGTGATGGTGTAACTTTGTTTTGAATTATGTTCATGGTAGCAATGGTGTGATGAAGTCAAGTATTTCATGATATCAAAGATTTCTACAACTAGCTCCAAAATGTGAGTTGGAGGTTGTAGTGAATAAATGAAAGAAAGGAAGAGAACTGATTAGAAAAAAATATTATTTCCAAATATCTCCTGCAATATGATATTGAATTTGAATCAATTCTAAATCATATCTAAATCAATTCTAAATCATATCTTCTTGTCTTATTGTGAGGTGACATTTCCCCTTATGAAGCAGGTGACCAAAGAATTCCAACATCTATGTCATTAAACATCTTGACTTATAATGCACATGCAGCCTTTTCACCATATCAAGACCAGATAGACTGAGAGAGCTTCAAAATGGTTCACAAGGGAAATGGAAATGATTATCAATATTGTAATTGTGGAGAAGCGGAGTTGGAATAGATGATGGTGCTGGACTACCTGCAAAATTACCTAAATCTGATTAACACTTTTCTTTCATTCTTTTATTGTGTCATTTTGTTGTTTATGTTTCTTGTTTCTTTTTTTTGTGCCTGTTGTAATGGTTTTTCATTGTTAGCATATTGTCAATAATATTGCATTTTAAGAATAATAATTTTGGCAAAGGAAGGCTGACTTCAGCTGCACTTTAATATATCAGAAACGTTATTGGACCATCACCAAGCTTTTACTATCATGGTAATTTCATTTTTAAACTGGAGCTGCATCGTAACGTGTATACTTGCAAGTTAGATGAAAGTAAAGATAATGTAAACAAACAAAAATAAATAAATAAATAAATAAACTTCCACGTTAACATTTTACATTCAGATGCCATTGCTTGAGCACATTTGGGGGTGTAAGCACATTTGTAGTTCCGCAGTATAACCTGCATACCTATGCATGCATTATACATACAGTGTAGCTGGAAAACTTTCGTTTGGCATGATGTGATCAAATGTATAATGTGTTTTTATGTGTAAATACAATCCAAATTTATACATCGTTTTAGTCCGTGAAGGATACATACATGTACATGTACACCTGCAGTGTGCTTTTCTATGCTAGGATCAATTATCATCCTACTTGGATAACTCAGATAAGCTTTGAATGTTATTGGTTCATATTATGGGGAGGGTTTTTAATGCAAACTAATTAATCGCTTATAACAATTGCAATGTGTGAACTGAAGTGCTTGATAATTTCAGTCCTCTGTTATGCAAATTTAAAAGTGTTGCAGATAACAATTAGTTGCAACTCATTTATTGCTGAAATCATTGTCTTTTTCCATATGGAAAAACAAGAATCCAGTACACATGGTTGCCACAAGACAGATTACTAAATAATGATTGTACTGCACATTGGGCAGTGTGGCATTTTTTCACTGAAAACATCTTAATGAATACAATATCACTTACTGGAGCAATATGACTACAGCATAAATAGACAGCACCACATCTACAATATCTACTGAAACACGTGCAACATTTTTTTTAGCAATATTCTACATTGTTCATATTAGTTTGTTTAGAAAAATGTTTATTCACCAGCTTCTTCAAGTGTACGTACAACAGTCTTGAAGGTAGGTCGTAACTGCAGTGTGTAAGTGAATGCTTTATAAATGTGAATGTCTTGCCACATTTAATCATACCTTTGGATCTTGCTCCCAGCATTTTGTCATAAGGTTTCTTAGAATATCTGGACAACTCTCTGGTATTTCAGGACGCTGTATTACATATATATAAATTAATATAATACTGTGTTTTGTTGTTGCATGTATTTTTTGCTTTTGATTTACTAACGTAAAATAATATAAATAATTTATCACTGAATAATTGAACACATACCTCACCAGTAGTTACAGCAGTGATTATCTGTACTAAGGTTTCACAGTCACTGAATGGTACCGAGTGTGTCACCATCTCCCATAGCACAATGCCATATGAGTAGACATCACATGCCAGGTTTGGTCTTTGCTTTTTCTTAAAGAGCTAAATATTTGTGTAGAAAATTTAAAGGATAATTTATATAATATGGAGATTTCATACCTCAGGAGCTGTCCAAACACAAGTACCACTTGAAGTTGTTGAACAAGTGCGATCAAAATACTTTGCACTCCCAAAATCAGTAACCTGGCATGCATTTTATCTGTTCACACATAATAATTAAAAAAACTCCTCTTGCTCATACCTTCACAACATCATTAGGAAAAGTGAGTACTGTTTTGTGATACCAATACAAATAATATCATCATATACTTAAAACATATCTGATTAGTTACCATTCATAGACTTTAGGTCTCCATGGAGAATTGTTTGTGGTGCATCATAATGAAGGTAGGCCATGCCTTGGAATATAGAGTATTATTGATAGCAGGGTTACACAAGTACATATACCTTTGGCCACTTGAGTGGCCCAATTAAAACTTCTTTTTGTGTCTGGAGAAGTTGTCTTCAGGACATTGTCCAAAGAATTATCAGCCAGTTCTGCCATTTACAAATGCACTGTCATAGAATACTCTATGTATTTCTTAATTAAACAAACCCATTATTATCAGGTGGTTTTCATCAGGATCTTGATAATAACCGTGAAAGTGTACAATATTTTTGTGTCTAACAGATGTCATAATTGCTACCTGAAATAGACACAACTTGCTTAAAGTGTAAAAGATGTGAAAATGTACTTCATTTTGAATGCTTTCAGCAATTTTCCCATGAATCTTTTTCAATGCCACCATCATGTTCTTAGATTTCCACATAGCCTTCAGAACTACTCCAGTGTTACCAGATCCTATCTTATCTCCCAGCTCAAAGTCATTAGTTGATTTCTCTAATGTGGAAAAATACCTGGCATAACGAGGAAACAAACAGTGCTTTGTGCATTTTAAAAATCCCTGTAAGCCCTGTAAACAGTATAATATTTTATTTAACAGTATGTATGCTGTGTGCATTTGTGTTAAGGTTGTTTGCATGTACGCATATTTTTAATGCACCTTTTCATTTTAGGACATGGAACGCATACATGTCAGAGTGACATCATGATTAGAAGCAATCGTCAGTTAGATGAATGAAAAGGATAGCACAGGTTGTAAGGAAATTTTTCTTGTATGTTCATCTCATGCGTGCATAGAATGCCATTCACATGCAATGTACATGTATGCAGGAAAATTGGCATGAAAGTGTTCATATGTATAGTAGAAACTGGGAAGTAGTATTAGACATGTAGAGGAGTGAGCATTTGGAATTGGAATACAGCAAATCATGCATCCTTTTGTATTTCATAAACCTGATTACGCACACTTCACACACCACAAGGCACTTAAGCAGCAGAAAGGAAGTATTTCCCCAGAAAGTAGCCACCAATGTACCCCTTGTGACTATGGAATGCCACCTTGTGACTATGGAATGCCACCTTGTGACTATGGAATGCCACCTTATGACTATTGAATGCCACCTTGTGACTATGGAATGCCACCTTGTGACTATTGAATGCCACCTTGTGACTATTGAATGCCACCTTGTGACTATGGAATGCCACCTTGTGACTATGGAATGCCACCTTGTGACTATGGAATGCCACCTTGTGACTATGGAATGCCACCTTATGACTATGGAATGCCACCTTGTGACTATGGAATGGTATTTCAGTGATATGTAAATATAAAGTATATGCCAGGCATGTAGACAACGCTCCCTCCCATAACAGCTAGAAGGTCATTCAACATAAGCAACACCATGTCACTGTCAGTTATGTAATGCAAGTGGCCTTGCAGCTGCTTACTATACAGTGTCAGTACAGTGTGTGTGTGGAGGTGGAGTGGGAGGTTCCAAACCACATACTTGAAATGCAATACAGGTAGTAATCAAAATTGTATGTGCAGTGATCTGTAGCATGGAGAAATTACTCCTTTTTTGAAACCTATCACTGTGGAGCACTGTAGCAGCACATTATAAATATGCATATCTACCGCACTTTTTGTGAACATTATGAACCGTTTAGACTGTAAACAGGGAAACTGGATTTTCATGATCAGTTGGTTTCTGTAATAAACACAATGATCAATAACTGTGGTTCAAAACCATACAATAGAGTAGCAATACAAATATCATTAGCATAATAATTAATGTTGCTCTTACCCAAAGATTGCTAGTAACCAAATATCACTATTAAAGGTGCTACTAAAGGATTTATAAATACATGTAACAGTATTTACATGTAAGTATGCTGGATTCATTGTAGGCAACGTTCAGTTATAATACGCTTATTTATAGTGATACAAATAGTTACCAAAACATAAGTATACAGCTGATCTTAATCGAAAAGACTTTAATAGACAGATAGCGTATAAATGGATAATGCCAGGTTAGCATGCATCAGTGCTGGTCACAACAGCACTTACCAAGAGACTTACATCTCTAGAATCAGTCATACATGTCGTACCTTTATATGCAATGTTTGTGGGATTGCTTGTAGGTGCCTGTACAAGATAAAGCAATGTTTTCAAATTATATATATTTTATATCATCCCTTATTATTGTGTTTCAAAATAATCTATAAAAATACTGCTATGCTGTACACATGCACAGACTGTAATATGAGTGTATATATGTAGTAGGAGCTCTACTCGCTATCAGTATCGAGAGTTACGGCAGTAACTCTCGTATAGGATTTGTGCCGTATCATGAATATAATTACAAAAACGCGTCCCGCGTATAACTCACGAACCGAGAAACGGATGGTGTAGCTCTTTATTGCTATCAATCCACAATGGAAAGACGATCATTTTCATGTTTTGTTCAAGTCGCCAGACCGTTTACTTTAAAAAGCTCGTAGTTCCCGTTCCCAGACCGTAATTTGTCTAGCGAAGTTGTTTTTGTCAAAATGCCCTAACGGCTACGAAAGAGGAAAGCTAAGCGACGAGAGGAATACCTCCTAAATCGAGACTATGAGTTAGAGTCCTCCCGAGTTCGGTACGATGCTGATGCTGAACAAAGGCGGGCGTCTGCTCGTGACATGTACAGAGCAAATCTGGAGTCGAACCGAGCTTCTAAGAGGTGGCAACAGGAATAGAATTCTGTTGCGGTGCGAGCTTCTAAGATGCGACTGAACTCAGCCGGAGGGAAAGCTTGGCACGCGAGTTTCGAACTAATGGAACAGCTGCAAATGTAACATAACTGTGTTGCTAGGCAATAAACATGGGAATTACAACGGCTGGATTTTATCGTACAATCGTATTTACTTCTACATTGTACATGTACACCTATATACTAGTAGTCACTTATTTAAAAAAATGAATGAAACAAGATATAAAAAACATTCTCTCTGAGAAAGTTAGGGGTATATAGGATTTGAAGGCAATGGTGGTGTGAAAAGGAAGGGAACAAGGGATTCAGTGGAGATACAATAATTATTCCTACATTTAGCACTGTATAGAACGTCATTACAATTATGTTGCTAAATATAGGAATAATTATTGTATCTCCACTGAATCCCTTGTTCCCTTCCTTTTCACACAACCATTGCCTTCAAATCCTATATACCACTAACTTTCTCAGAGAGAATGTTTTTTATATCTTGTCCATCATTGTTGTTGTAATGTGTGTCAGTATAATATTATATACTTCCACTGCCACAGTTAATATCACCCAATTGTGTGCCTTCAGCAATTATCACATTGGCCAGGGGGTGAGATCACATGATACATGGCCTTAGCTCCCATCTGGTTGCCGTTGGACCCCTCAACAAGATTGTACTTGTTACTGCAAATGGAAAGAATAGTTTATTGCAGCCAAAGGCATTGACAACATTGATAAGAGGCAATCAGTCCTCAGTATATGTGGTAGCACCATCTACACAGTCATTCACAATCTTGTAGCACCAGAGAAGCTTGTAGATAAATTGTTAGCTAATAAACGTTTTGCGCCCAGCACTAAAATTTTAACATGAGGAAGCAGAAAGGAGCTAGCAGAGGTAAGAAGACTCTCTGAGCACTGTAACTTCAAGACAACATGCTGCACAACAGCATCATGTAACATGGCCAGAATCTGATCTGATGCTCAAAACAACCTTACAATTAGAACATGGGAGAGAAGAATTCCACACATATCTAGTGCTCAGATACCATGGCTACCAACAGAACATGTGATGCACATAAGGTCACAGGTCACATGCTATGATGGTAAGCATAGTGTCAAAGATCTATAACTGTGGCTGACAAGGCCATTGTTTGTTACAGGCCCAAGGTGAATAGTTAACTATTAAAGGCAGCATGTGGGCCCACCAGAGGCTTAGCAGTGGTACAACGAGTCAAGCAACTACCTAGCTAGGTGGAACTATCCAATGCATGCTCCAGGCCTCCATTAACCTTGTCTGTAGTTGCAAATGATTTAACGTTCATGATGGAGATGGGCATTTGTGTTATGGCTCCATCATACAGAAAGGCTGTGGTCTAAAGAGAAGTGCCCCTTACTGCAGAGAACATGTGTACATATACTACATAAAGGGTTAACATCAAGGGCAAAATTTCAAGTGTCGGTGCAGTGTGATAATGAAGTGTAATCGTTGGATTTGGTGGTGGTGGATGGGAATGGTCCATCCCTGATGGGGACTAATTACTTAATCGTCATGCAGATCTCTTTAAAGACGAACTGGTCAAGGGGGTTGTACTGAAAATCCACATTGATGAGTTGGCAAGGCCCCGCCATACACATGTACATGTATATGGTCAGTCCCATTCACCTTTAATGGAAGAGTTGAAGGTTACAAAAGGATATGGCTGTAAAATATTTGGAGTGGGCTGCACCAGTAGTACATGTACCAGTGGTAAATTCGATGGTAGTATGTGGTTGTGAAAACAGACTATAAATTGTGTGGTTTATGTTGCATCGTACCTCCTCCTCAGAATCAATGATCCTTTAAGAGGAAAGATTTGCCACTGGATAGGAAATTTAAAAAAAATACAAATCACTATCACTACTCATAAGTGTCTCATCAGCTACATTTGGAGTCTTTGATGAAGGTAATATTGCAAGGTATTTGTACCTGTGGATATCTTACTCAACTGACTATCACTACTTGTAACACTTGGTGACCTTGAAGAAGGTAATTTCAAGATTAGAAGACCATGTCATCAAATCAAAGAGGGTACATAACCTTTGATGATTAGGCAAATGATCCTCACACACAAATGCATGATAATGCGTAAATGGACTCACCACACTGTACCACTACTGCCAACATGTAGGATTATGATCTAAATTGAGTTCACATGCACCGCATGTGAACTCATTATACAATTACACCACAAGCTATTTGTGGGACAACACAGCATAAGGGAAAGAATGATTTTTTTTTACGAACCCCTTCATTCTGAAAGAAAGAAAAAGCAGAAGTAGAAGATAGCAAGCTACTAGAATTCACCATCAGGAATAGCCTCAGCCACCACATTACCAGCTGAGCTGATATAAGAGCAGAACCCACAGCCTCACCTATATCATTGTTGGATCAGTATTCAAAAGAGGCAGATTGATAAGCAGAATGCAGCGCTCATTTCTGGTGGGAGTAGGTGTTTATTCCCCTAAACCACAGAGGGACCCCTAAGCTGGGTCCATTGACCCTGGCCATAATACTTAATAATGGTACAGAGACCTGCACATGCTAAGCTCAGATGTATGTGGCCTACAGTAATTATGCCAGTTCCTTGTTACAAGGTCTGTGACATATTTAAGCAATGAATGAATTGTAATGTTTTTCTATCATACAATCAGGGTAACACATACAATGTACATTTAGATGTACCTTTATTTCTTCCAACACTTGGAGAACTTGCTTAAATGTAGGTCGTTTCTATGTGATATCATGTAAATCCAATAATGCTTTTGTGATACATTCCTCTACCTTGGGATCACTTTCCCAGCACTGCTGCATTAGAGCTGATAAGATTTCATGGCACGATGATGGAATATCAGGGCGCTGGGGAAATATACATAAAAAATTTGTTTAAATGCTAATTACATGCAGATAATACTCTTTATACCTTGTTCTCCTTTACTACTTCGGAATAAATTGCTGCAAGGCCCATGCCATCATATGGCACCTTGTGGGTCACCATTTCCCAAAGCAGTATGCCAAATGAGTAAACATCACAAGCAAGGTTAGGTTTTTGTGTATCACAAAATAGCTATAATTTTAGGGGGAAATAGTAATTGAAAGCTAATTATTTATCTTCACGTACCTCTGGGGCTGACCAATACAGACTGATGGCAGTTCTTGTTGCATGTGTTATATTGAATACTTTTGCACAGCCAAAATCGCTGATCTGATGATTTCATATGTGTTAATACATAGGATGCAACCAAGCATTTGCCCTTACTTTGACAACATCACCAGGAAATGAAAGCACTGTAAAAATTTTTGTATTAATTTCAATACTCCTTCAAGCAAAAATAAAATACTAACCATTTGGAGACTTTAAATCTCCATGAAGAAGAGTCTCAGGGGCATCATAGTGAAGATAGCGCATTCCTGCAAAGTATTATTTGTTGACATAACGATAGCAAAACTGATTAAACATCCAAATGGAAGCAATCATACTCCTCCCCCCTCCCTTTCTCATCCTGCTGGAAATAAGGTCACTTCATTTGACACTTTACATGTAGATGGATTGGTATATTTATCCTTGAAATGTTGACGACTCAACAAAATTGCCATGCATGCTGCCATAGCAGTACTGAACTGAGTTGTCAACATTTATGGATAACACAGCAACCTCATGCATAGTTGTTGAACATTAAGTTTGTGTTCACTTGTGGCTGAAGTCATTGAACCACGAATGAGAGAGCTGAAGCAATTTCTACCACATTCCAGCAAAAAAGATTTAAATCATTCCAGATAGTATGATTTACAGTTACTTTAATGAAAGCACCATACTTGTACATCTATGCCCAGTCTACCCTATTTCAGTGTAACAATCATTAATTTGCACTGCTTAACTGAACTAACAAAACATTGTAATATACCTTCCATACAATCAAATCTTCATGTAATGGAAACATAAACCACCTCCATCCTCCTACTACCAAACACAAAGCAAAAGCATGAAGAGATTTTATCTTTAGTTATTTATTTTGAAAGCTACATGCATCACAACACCTAATTTGTTTCAATCATGTTGTAGAAACCACATAGAATACACAATAAACTATGCAAAGCCCTCTACATAAACATAGACTGAATCTGATCTGTCATTGTTACAGTCACCTTGTGCAACTTGTGTGGCCCAATTTATACTTCTTCTAGTATCAGGGGAAAGCTTCTTAACAGCATTGTACAATGAATCTTCAGCAAGCTCTGTAGAAAAATAGTTTAATTCAAAGTGTTATTTGTCCCAAATAATTATCATACCCATTAATAACAAAATGCTTCCATCAGGATCTTTAGTAACACCATAGAACTGTACAATGTTTTTATGTCTAATTCCTTTCAAAGCTGAAAGCTAAAGAACAAAGCAACATATAATGATTATAAATATAATGCTTAATGT
Organism: Spongilla lacustris; assembly: GCA_949361645.1. Lineage (NCBI taxonomy): Eukaryota > Metazoa > Porifera > Demospongiae > Spongillida > Spongillidae > Spongilla > Spongilla lacustris. Next base: position 1,006,134 of record OX442430.1, read on the forward strand.
TTATATCACCTCCTTTTCTGCAGTAGTTACAGATGTTGCATTCATTTTCTTCACAGCAATTAGTTTTCCATTTGACTTCAGTACAGCTTTGTACACAGCACCTTGTCCTCCTTCTCCAAGTTTCACTTTCAGTTCAATGTCATAGCACACCCCTGTGCAAATCAAATATACACGAACTTAAGCAACAGCATCTATTTGTATGACAAGGGAGTATACCTTCACTTTTTGAAGATGGAAATGCCTAAAAATGAATTGACTTGAATCAAACAATTTTGCATACATGTATTTAATCAAATACTAACTTGCAATTTCGCAAATATATGTGATAAATGAAACTCTAAAGGTAAAAGCATTAACTTTGCATCATTTTCAGAAAACCATACTATCTATTTTGCTCCAGGTGCACATACATTGTAAATTCCATCCTCTAATTTACTGAAAATCTAGTTGTAGGCATGAAATCACATTGTTAAAAAATGGATACTGGAGAGAATGCAATATAAATGTAAGCTGTTATGATTGCTCTTTAAAACTACGTATTTATTGAGAGTGAAAGAAATGATTATACAAGATCAATAATTTAAAAAGCAAGTGGTGTCCAGGTCACAATAAAATGAACAACTTACAGTTACAACTTGACTGGGTTTTCTATGGCGCAAACATCCATAAAATGATCTGCAACAGAAATTTTCACCTTACATTGTTAGAAAGGCCTCACTTTGAAAATTTTTAAATAAAGAATGCAGACTGTACATGTACTGTAGAGTTGACAGAGGTGAAACCTGTGTTCAGCTTACATGTATTTTGTACATGGGATATCTGATGATTGTTTTATGTCAATAAACCAGATCATTTAAAAATTATAACTTTCCAATTTTCATGAATTAAAAACAACAACCAGGACAGTGTTTGCAAAAATGGCATCAAAACGTATTTTTCATTTTTTTCACATAATATTTCAGTGAACATGTAATCATTTTCTGAGCATTGATTGTTACATCTGATTGCTCATCAAAGACGAATTATTTTATGTAACAATTGCTCTATTTTTCTTCTCATTGAACGCTTCAGTGGCAGTTCATCTTTTATATTACCAGTACAACTGACAAAAGCACTCATTATATATATACAAATGAACCATTCCAATGACAAAGGAATTAATTTAGTAAGTTAAAATAAGATCACTACAGAATCTGTCTCACATGCAAAAAAAACACTCAACAAACAAGTCAGAACATGCAGACATTATAAACATCTCAGAAGCTTTATTAAACAGAGATCAGTTTGCAGTGTAAAAGACAAGGCTATAGTAAACTAAGATATTACAGTAACTGCATAGAATTATGGTAAATATAACATTCATCCAGTGTAGCTATAAGGATATTGACATGTGAAATAACTGATGCCAAGGGTCACTACAATAACATTCATACCACGAATCTCAACATACCCTTTCACTCCTTTGAACTGGGTAAGAGTGGGAATGTATGCATTTGGGCACAACTGTATAACTGCTTCTCCTTTCTTGTTTCTAATCTCCACATTGGCACCCTCTTGGATCATAAAACATGCCCAAATGATTCTGCTGGCTGTTTCAGTATCTGATGGAAGCTTGGCTTGTGATTTGAGTTTATCTTGCATCTTGGAGAAATGTAATGGAACATATGTAGCATATTAGACCAACAACATGCATTATATACATGTACCTTAAGCAGTTGAGGTGTATCTTTAGATGGTGCTGCCATCTTTACCACAAAGGCATAATGTAGTGGAGTATCCCCATGCTTGTCTACAGCATTTATATCTGCACCATAGCCAACCAGCTGCTCTGCAACTACCAGCTTTAGAGCAATCAAAGCTACATGCAGAGCTGTTTGATCACAAGCATTCTTCACATCAAGGTCGCAGTGTTCCTAATGTTTGAACAGAAATGAAATCTCAAATTTCAACATTGTACAAAAATGTACCAGCATTTTGGCTGGGTCAGTTTATGTCTAATACACTGGCAATTTGTCCTATATATACATAAACAATACATTAGCTTTGCTTCAAATATGCAGAAAATCTACTACATGTACATGTATATGTGCTTCAACACCCAAATACCTATCATGATTTTGAAGGTGAAAATTCACACTTATTAAATTGGCAACATATTGCACACGTTGATTTTAAATTTTAAATATATGCAACCAGTTAAAAGATTTTTTTTTAAACGTATCTCTCTGAGAAAATTATTAGTATACAGAATTTGAAAATCAAAGGGAACACATTGACAATGATGCAAGCCATTTGGTTTTGCTCGTTTTACTTATATCAAATGGCCTTTTCATTAGTAATCCTCTCTCCACCCACCTCCCCCATGCATAGAAGTACAGACAGACGACATGTCTGAACAAAATTGCAAGGTCAGATAGTTTTGGTTGACCATGTTAATATACCCATATCACAGTGTAAGGTAATACTAAAAACACAACTCACTGAATCAGCCAGAGCATTGACAACATAGATATTGCCATTTAGAGCAGCCAAGTGCAGCATTGTATCTCCATCATCATTCTTGGTGTTGATATATTGTGGAGTGCGTTTGATGAAAATATTGATGATGCTACAGAAGTAAAAATTATTTATCAATCATTCATCCTATCATTTTTTGTGTTATTTATTTATAACTTTAGCAGTTAGAGCACATTGCATCTGCTCTCTGTGTCATCCCACATGATAGCTTGATCCTGGCTCTAAGCCATCTCTTCACCTCCAAGTTTGCCCTGCATTGGTGGTTAGGCCTAAAATTCTGGGAGCCAAGTGACGGTGTGTGCCTTATTCCCAGACAACACACTCAATTGGTTGCTCGGCACAACCAACTGCTAGATATTGTAAACCAAAACCTTAAAGAAGGCAACTCAAAGCTAAAGTCAGGCTATGAATGTTGACATACAAGTCCATTAGTTATCCTTGTGGAAAAGTGCGGTGCCAACAGCAAACCAGCTGCCTTTGATCTTTCCTCTTTGCTAAAATCAGACATTTCTGGAGGCGAACCAGTGGTGGTGTGGCCATGGGGACAATGCCCCCCCCCCCCCCCCCACCCCTCCCCCCAGAAGCCCTAAAAACAGTTCCTGGGCCACCAAACTGATGGCTGAAGTATGCATCGCATCTCAAAGTAAATTAGCCTGGAATACATTGCTTAAATGAACCTATAAAGCAATCAATATCGTGATTGATACCATATCTAATATCCATTAATTTGAAGTAATTAGTTGAGGTTACTATCCAAAGTATTCGTTTATTTAAATAACCCTAAAACAAAGTGTGATAAGCAGTCCATGATAGTTATCTGGTATTCATATTTACAGTTCGGTATGAATTACACTTTGAAGTATACTAAACATCAATTCAAGTGATATTTCTCTGCAAACAAGAGATAAACGCAAAAAGTCTGGGACAGAATTAATATCACAGAAAAAAAGTTGGCCAGAATTGATTAACAAGAAAAGCTTAGCTTGTTCATGGTAGATTTTCTAAATAACTCAGCCAAGGCTCTGCATGAGACTGAAATAGAGATGCCTGTTATTGTGGACAAAAAAAAGACAAATTCACGGTTGTACACTCCAATCTAGGATGGTCTAACAGTACTCCAGTCAGTGATTGCAGCACAGCATGGCTAGCAGATCTTGCTATGCTGATATTCACCAGCACGTGCACATGTATGTAGTGTCTGAAACGACAGAAAAACCTGCAGGTATGATTGATCACACACCAAAACAGTAATAACTGCTGTAATCCTAGCAGATCCTTCTCATTCCCACCAGCAAGTAAAAAAAAACAACAGCTGTGAGAGATCCAGCAAGGTTGCTAAATTGGTCACAGAAGGAATTTATACTTAAACTTGGGCCATGTCATTCACCAGAGAGTATCCTTGTGTCACATAATCAGGCAATAAATACTGCTCCAAGGCAGTGTTTCAACATCCTGATAGTTCTAAGAGGTAATGGATATCTTATTCAATGGGGAAAAATTCCATTTTTTGCATTCCATGTTTACTCTTTACTAATCTTGGTTTGAGAGAGGAGCACATTAAATTTAATCAATGCAATGATTTACAAATGGCGGCTTTCATTCTTGGTAGAAGCAGCATAGTTCCATACTAAGGCATGAAGCCTTCTAGTGCCCACTGAAATGGTATGATAGCTCAAGCTGTATCTTCGAAGGAACAATCAATTCAGCACTGTTTGAATGAACAATCAAAAGCTGATTTGGAGCTGGGGAAAAAACGAGGTTTTGTTAAAAATAGTATAATACTAGCGTGGATTGTGGATGCCATAACTAGGGCAGCAGAGTTTACCATTGAGAGGCCCACAGGGAATTTTTGGTACATGATTATGTAAATACTGGAAATTTTATTGAATTGCTAAAATTAATTTCACATTACGATGTCCCATTGCCACAAGATAAAGGATACTCCAAGTAGGGACGTAAAGATGAGGTTCTCATTTTGCAATACAACGCAAAACAGCTTTATATTAACCATTATCCATCTAGTAATGGATAAAATCATGAAGGCTTACAAATTACAAAACAGCCATATAACCATTCAATTTGCTGCACCCCAAGTCTTTTTGCTCTGTCTAACCTCTACTGTAAATTAGTTCATTCCAATGCAAGGGCTTTCTAAGCTTAGCTTGCATGCCTAATATCAAATTTATTTTGTATGTAACTGACTGTAGCAATATATACATGAACATTTAAAATGCCAATCTCAAAACAACATATAAACAATTAGAGACGAAGGTAGTGCAAAGAACTAAGGTAGCATTGTCCTCTGGACTGCTGCATATACATGTAGCCTTTGGATCAGGTAAGCATAAAATTTTACATGTACTAGCCTTCACACAACTGATCTTTCTATTTAACTCAGTGATAACTGCGTTTTACACACGGACCAAAATCCTGTGACATTTGAATTAAATTATCTGGCTGGAGTATGCAGCATTCACGAAGTGTTGTTTGTTAATGAGTTTGTATTAAATCTTAGATGTCTTCTTCTCCTACTCCAATCCCATCAAAAGGAGACTAAACAACATATGATTAGGTTTTGAATACTTAGACGTATTACAGGAGGTCTGATATATATATATATATATATAATATGATTCCACAAAATCACTTACGATACAAATCCCCTCTTAGCAGCATCGTGCATTGGTGTGAAGCCCTTTTCATTTCTCGTAGTTGGGATTGCACCACCTTCCAAGAGTATTGGGATGCTTTCAACTTTATCTCTAAGCACAGCAATGTGAAGAGCTGTTTCTCCATCGGCATCCTGTGTGCAGATTTTGAAAATTGTGCAATGTGAGCTATGGATCACATACCTGCTGCTGGGGATCTATGTTTGGTTGCTTCAATAACATCTTCATGACCATTTGATGTCCCTTTGCTGCGGCTATCATGAGAGGTGTGATACCTCTGCCATTTTTTGCATTGACATTTGCTCCAGCATTTAGCAAGAGTTCAACCATTTCTTCATTATCCCTAAAATACAACAGTTATAATAATTCTGCAGCTATTATAATATAATTATTATACTACGATGCATTGAATGTTAGCAGCAATACCTATAAGCAGTTAGGTGAAGTGGTGTGTCTCCATCTTCATCCTACAATTGGAACAATTTACATGTACATGTCATGACCACACATTATAAGCTACCAGCCATTTCATCTTTACGTAATGGGTGGAGGGTTACTTACTTTTATTTCCAGGTTTGGCTTGAACTCCAGAAGAACTTTTAATACACTTAAATGATTTTTAGCCACTGCCCAATGAAGAGCTGATTTTTTGCCAACTTGCACATTGACCTTAAAAAAAATTCAATTTCTATAACTTCAAATGGACAAAAATAGTAAATACAGTACATTAGAGAATACAAAAAATTACAAAAGTGGATGAAAATAGAGGCACTGGTTGAACATCACTTACACCTCTGTCCACCCAGAAAAATAAATATTCACTCTACACGTAATTGTATACTCAAAATCATAATAAATTTTAAGTTATCAAGCTATGTGTTTACTTCATTTCATAGTCCTTTTACACATGTAGTCTAATACACTCACTATGCAGTACTAATGAAGCATTCATACCAGCTCTGGATTAGACTGTAATACTTTTCTAACTTCCTCTGCTCTTCCAGAAAAAGCTGATGACAGTAGGTCCCTTGCATCAAACATGGCAGCCTTATCTGTGTATTTTTAAAATCATTTAGCTACAATAATGCTATGTTATAACAGAATTCCATAACTTTATACATGTTTACCTCACAAATTGTGTTTGCTTTGCATGTAATTAAATTAATAATAACAATTCGGACGTTTACTATGAAATTACAAAGCTCGACTATACTAGTTCTTTTTTATTATTCTAGATCATTGAACATAATGATGGTTTATCAATGATTATTGGATTTATTGTGAAGCTTTGGATCTGACTAATACATGGTACCATGCTTATTAAGATGTTTCCATTGTGTTTGTTAATAAACCTAACGTTCAGGCTCTACGACAGAATATACTATATAAACTAAATCTTAAAAGATAGTTGTATTTTTTATGCACTTAATATAACAACCAACAGCTACATGTACTTCATATTAATTACCTGGTGTCGTCAGTTCTTGTGATGTGACGTCTTTCCTTACTAGTGTCAGGCACAGTGAGTTAAAGGCCCACCTCTCACTTCTGAAAACAACTATCACAATATCTTGCAGCTTGGAATTGTGGATCACTTTCGTCACTTCACCAGTTTCTCCCAAGCACTACAAAAGTCAACAAATGATTTTAATTTCTCGGCAGTAATAAAAGGTAGATGCTTTGAACACTATATGTAAACCTACTTTTGACATTGGATCGACCCACCCTCCATGACCTTCTTGCAAGCGGCGCACTTCATTAGCATCATCCAGTACACGCACCATGTCACCAGGGTTAAACTATGTGTAATCCAATGTTACATTTGTTTGCATTACAGGAATACCTACCTTCCCTGATGAATCCTCATTTGCCGGTGCCAAGCACAGTGGATTAAAGGTCCATGCCTCACCGCCGACAGCAACTTTTACACCTCCATCTTCATCCACAAACAACACCTTACCAGTCTGTCCTAAAGCCTAATGATAAATTGTCACCAATTATTATAAGAGAGTACTGCTTGAGATACCCAGGTACACTAAGCAGAACTGCACTACCTGGATAGCTCATATAGCTCACTGGTATACATAGATTACTGTTCCAAAATCAGTACTGTTCTGTACTGATTATGCAACATCCTGGTTTTTTTTAAGTGCATGTGTACTTCAATGCAAACTAACTATACATCCTGGTACAGATTCATTTTTTTTTAATGCTCTACTGGAATCATCAACACAAACATACTGTTGACATGGAGTCAACCCAGTCTCCATGACCATTTTGCAGTAGTCGCACAACATCAGCATCATCCAGTACACGAACCATGTCACCAATGTTAAACTGAGCAAATACAAAGTGCGTGGAGTATGGTTAAATCACAAAGGAGCAGGGCAACACATACCTTGCTTATTGAATCCTTATTTGCTGGTATCAAGCACAATGGATTAAAGGTCCATGAGCTCCCACTGACTTCAATCTTTACATCTCCATCACTGTCTACTCTCAAAACTTTACCAGTTTGTCCAATACTCTGGGAAATAAATTCCACTTCATTGGAACCAGTAAATAACACAAGTCGACTCATAACATACCTTGGACATTTCATCACTCCATCTTCCATGACCCTCTTGCAAGCGGCGCACAATGCTGACATCATTCAATACACAAACTGTATCTCCAGGGTTAAACTGCATTAAGTACAGGTATGTTACATGAATTATATCACATACTATGTAAATTGTACAAATCACAAGCTCCTAAAACATAAAATAGTGCATGCCTGTGTACATTCTGACAAACAACAACAAACATTCATTACACTCTTTGCTTTTTAGCTGAACTGAATCAGCACAAAGACAATGCACGCTATGGGGTTCTATGTATTGCACTGTTTATGTCATCAGGATTCCAATAGATTAAATGATATGGTGACAAGGGTAGCTACATGTAGATCCATTAAAAGTATATTCTGCAAACTTATACTACAATGTATAACAAAAATCACCATTCGGTAAGTGGGTATAGTTGGCTTGTCAGAGCCCGAAGCACTTTCAATAGCAGTGACAGCAGCAGCAGCAAAAGCAGCCAAAAGAAGCCTCAACATATCAATATCTATTAAAGAAAAAATGAAATGAACAGATCAGTCAGGGAGGGAGGGAGGGAGGGAGGGAGGGAGGGAGGGAGGGAGGGAGGGAGGGAGGGAGGGAGGGAGGGAGGGAGGGAGGGAGGGAGGGAGGGAGGGAGGGAGGGAGGGAGGGAGGGAGGGAGGGAGGGAGGGAGGGAGGGAGGGAGGGAGGGAGGGAGGGAGGGAGGGAGGGAGGGAGGGAGGGAGGGAGGGAGGGAGGGAGGGAGGGAGGGAGGGAGGGAGGGAGGGAGGGAGGGAGGGAGGGAGGGAGGGAGGGAGGGAGGGAGGGAGGGAGGGAGGGAGGGAGGGAGGGAGGGAGGGAGGGAGGGAGGGAGGGAGGGAGGGAGGGAGGGAGGGAGGGAGGGAGGGAGGGAGGGAGGGAGGGAGGGAGGGAGGGAGGGAGGGAGGGAGGGAGGGAGGGAGGGAGGGAGGGAGGGAGGGAGGGAGGGAGGGAGGGAGGGAGGGAGGGAGGGAGGGAGGGAGGGAGGGAGGGAGGGAGGGAGGGAGGGAGGGAGGGAGGGAGGGAGGGAGGGAGGGAGGGAGGGAGGGAGGGAGGGAGGGAGGGAGGGAGGGAGGGAGGGAGGGAGGGAGGGAGGGAGGGAGGGAGGGAGGGAGGGAGGGAGGGAGGGAGGGAGGGAGGGAGGGAGGGAGGGAGGGAGGGAGGGAGGGAGGGAGGGAGGGAGGGAGGGAGGGAGGGAGGGAGGGAGGGAGGGAGGGAGGGAGGGAGGGAGGGAGGGAGGGAGGGAGGGAGGGAGGGAGGGAGGGAGGGAGGGAGGGAGGGAGGGAGGGAGGGAGGGAGGGAGGGAGGGAGGGAGGGAGGGAGGGAGGGAGGGAGGGAGGGAGGGAGGGAGGGAGGGAGGGAGGGAGGGAGGGAGGGAGGGAGGGAGGGAGGGAGGGAGGGAGGGAGGGAGGGAGGGAGGGAGGGAGGGAGGGAGGGAGGGAGGGAGGGAGGGAGGGAGGGAGGGAGGGAGGGAGGGAGGGAGGGAGGGAGGGAGGGAGGGAGGGAGGGAGGGAGGGAGGGAGGGAGGGAGGGAGGGAGGGAGGGAGGGAGGGAGGGAGGGAGGGAGGGAGGGAGGGAGGGAGGGAGGGAGGGAGGGAGGGAGGGAGGGAGGGAGGGAGGGAGGGAGGGAGGGAGGGAGGGAGGGAGGGAGGGAGGGAGGGAGGGAGGGAGGGAGGGAGGGAGGGAGGGAGGGAGGGAGGGAGGGAGGGAGGGAGGGAGGGAGGGAGGGAGGGAGGGAGGGAGGGAGGGAGGGAGGGAGGGAGGGAGGGAGGGAGGGAGGGAGGGAGGGAGGGAGGGAGGGAGGGAGGGAGGGAGGGAGGGAGGGAGGGAGGGAGGGAGGGAGGGAGGGAGGGAGGGAGGGAGGGAGGGAGGGAGGGAGGGAGGGAGGGAGGGAGGGAGGGAGGGAGGGAGGGAGGGAGGGAGGGAGGGAGGGAGGGAGGGAGGGAGGGAGGGAGGGAGGGAGGGATTTTTCTATGATTTCTTGTTTGTAAAGTTCTTCATTAGGCATATATGTATAGTAATGTATCCCACTGTCCTATGAGGAGCAATTCTATATAATTAGACCGCAGTGAAAGGTTGCATTTCAAAAAGGAGCCTGGGGAAAAAAATCGACGTGAAAACGGCCATAAATTCGTCAAATCGCGCTGTCTTCAAATTGCTGTATCTCCTTGATTGTGTAATATATTGGAGTCGCATTTTAATCTTATTTCTGTGATGCATAGTTCCGAAGATATTCACATTCAAGTAAGAGGCAAGATTTCGGTTCATACAAAAAACCCTCAAAATCTTGCCTCTAGTAAGGATGTGAATATCTTTGGAACAATGCATCGCAGATTTAAACACCTTTGGATTTCTATAGACACAGAACGACTTTGCAAAGTGCAACTCCGATATATTTCTCAATCAAGGAGATACAGCATTTTGAAGACCATTCGATTTGACAAATTTATGGCCATTTTTCGTGCACGATCGCATCGATTTTTTCCCCGGAAGGCCATTGCATCATTGCTAGATCTGATTTGCTTGACCTCTGTGTGCTTTTGCTAACGTATCACTGACCTGTGGATTCACCTTCTCTTCTATCCTGCACTTCTCCAGAAGCAGGAGTTAAACATAGAGGATTGAATATCCACAGTCTGCCATTGACATATATTATAACATCTCCAGATGAACGTATATGCTTCACTGTTCCAATTTCTCCCAAGCACTGTACATATCGAAAACAGATACAGGGTGTTTCACAATCAAGGAAAATTGTTTATACATTAATCACAAACAGTTAATTAACTTAAAATTGCTCTAATAACGCGTGCTTAAAAGTTGATGTAATATGAATTTGAAAATTAATTCACTAAAATCAAAGAAATTAAAATTAACGAAAATTAATTTATAATTCTCTACTACACCTTTATGTAATTAGAAACATAAGATTTTAGAGGTATCTAAAAGCTACAACATTTCCTGGAATTTTAATGCTATCAGCATGGTTAATAAATTCAAACCACTAAATCAAGATACAATGGACCCTAAAATCAAGTACACCGCGAAAATTAAAAAATCAAAGATTTCAATTTTGAATAACATCTAAATTGGACTAGTTAATACAGTTTGCAGCTTTTAACTAACCCTATTTATTAACATCAAATTGAAATGAATATGGGTTTTGAGACTTTTATCAATATTAATAACCATTACTTATATTTCACCATCATGTCTTCTATTGTTGTTAGAACTTTTAACAACATTTACCAGTTATTTAAATGCTTCTGGTTAATTTTTTTCTTCACTGAAAAACACCCTATCCAGTTTATTTAAAGATTTATTGCAGTGTACTTATACGCAGTTTATCACTCATCACAAGCACATCAATATATTACTTACTTTTTCCAAGTCATCATTCCAGCCACCATGACCTTTCTGAAGCTCTAGAGCCGCTGATAGGTCTCTGATGATTTGAACCTTATCACCAACTTTGAACTAGATAATGTTTCAAATTAAATTAGCTGTTCTAAACAAATAGAACAGCTTTTTTGTTTAGAATCAATAATTTGGTTAGTAGCAGTGTAAGAAAGGTTATACATAATTAATTCCAGAGCCTTTCCATTAATCATGAACTTGCAACTAAAGGGAAATAATGCAGAACAATACATGGACATCTATTTGAATGCACAATCTGACATTCATATAATAACAGTACACTTATTGTATTTTCCCATTGCTAAAGCATGATTGTGTACCAGTTTAAGTATCCGATTTGGTTATTAGCAGTGGAATAAAAGTTAATGCAGTTATACATAGTTGATTGCAGAGGAATTTAACATTCATATGAATGATGCACAAATAATGTGCAGCATTCACGTGCATAAGTAAGTGCATCATATCCCACCACATGTCTTGCCACTGGTGTGGCCATGTTGAGATGATGTCAGTGGACAAGGCAGTGGCAGATGTGAGACCTTGTGCTGTACTGTTTATTAAATTGGGGGACATCATCAAGGAAGTACATTGCGATATGGCAGTCTAAGTAAGTAGCAATATCACAGTCCATGCACTAATAGAGAGCTTTTTTATCTGCATTGATGAAGTGAAGTTTTGCCCTGATTTTATTACTCCTTACAGTTTGAAGTTAATTTGGTAGCGCGTTGATTTTTATTTCACTGAAATTGGTTTGTATGGTATGAGACACCTAAACAACTTTTTCTATGTTCCGTTCCAAAAAATACAATGTTTCCTTTCTCTAGTGAGCTAAATGTATTCATTGTTAGTTTTGCAACCACACATCGACTATCCATGTAAAAAGGTAATAAACTTTAGAATATTTATCTTAAGAAAGGAATACAGGAAAATATAAGTTGTGTTGGATGTCTTATATCCCATAGAAACTGATTTCAGTGGAGAAAAATCAATGCAGTAAATTCTATTTGTATAATTAATCCTTTTTTTAACTTGAAAAAATATGTAATACGCAAAGCTTCACTTCAACATTGCAGATTAATAGGCTCACTTTTAGTGCGCAAACCGTGATACTTGACCGACACTCCTCGATGCTGTCCCCACAATTTAACTGGGTGGTTTTTTAGTGTGGGCTACAATCTGAGGAGTGTTTGCAGTGTACCTAGGTATCAACCGGACATTGCTAAGCTAGCTTCCCTCTGCCACTGAAGTTTATTACTTTGAATGATCTCTTCAAAGTGCTCAGGCCAAGAGTCCTTGCTATATCAAATGTTCCTTCCCCCCCCAAAAAAAGCATTATATCCATCTCTAACAACAATTCAGAAAAAGAAATCCTGGATATACCACTGGGCAGGCCAGCCACAGCACTATCTAAGTGACAAGACCTTCTGACCACTAATCATGGGGCAAGGTTTGATTACCAAGCATTCATTATAGCAGCCAGCCTCGTCCCCAGGCCCTGTTTTATTACAGTTACGGGGGTGAAAAACAGGGCCTGGTAGACACTGCCAGGGTCCTAGTGCGCATGCGCTAGTTTGTCCCAGAATACCTGGGGCAACCGTAATTTCCTTTTGGAAAACGTTCCGTATACTCGTCTAATTTCGCGATCACGTATTCTGTTGAGTTCCGAAAAGCGGTGGCTTATTCTTTATCGTGTCTTAATGAGCGAAATCAGATGAGCAGAATACGCCATTGCGAAATCAGACGAGGAAATTACGGTTACCCCAGGTATTCTGGGACAAACTAGCGCATGCGCGCTTGGACTCTGGCAGTGTCTACCAGGCCCTGTTTTTCACCCCCGTAACTTTAATAAAACAGGGCCTGGGGACGAGGCTATATAGCAGCATGTTAATTCAATAAGTGGCAGAGTTATTCATCTCCATTCATGCATTCAAAGATCTAATGGAAGCCATCAAAAGAGCAAAATTGTTGATGTCAATGGAGGTGTTACCACCAACACCATGAGCTGCAATGGAGATTGCATGTCTCACTGGGCGGGCAAGTTGCATGCAGTCAAATTACCAGCAACTCTTGGCACATGAATATCACTAACAATGCTGGGTGTCGTGGTCATGTTCTCAGTGTGGTCATGTAGGGAGACTGCCGATGCCAGGGAAAATGTAACAATATGTCCACCTAAGGCAGTGTGCATCCCACCAAAATGTGTGTCTATATCTAATTACAGTTGCTGCAGTGAGAAGCAAGATAATTACTATTTATGATCAAATTGGTGGGAAGTCTTATTGGAATTGGGCTATATAGGGGACACCCAGAATAGTTTTCTACTATGCCAGTTGCAATGAAACAAATGCAAGGCAAAGCGCAAGCATGTGTACCTCCAGTTCCCAGAAATTCAGTGTATTGTGGGAATCAACATGGCAGAGACAAATAGTGAGGTGAGGATCAAAGACTGTGCAGCCCCACACTATGGGGAAAATGTGGACTATGAGTTTCCCAAAGATGTGAAGGCATGCTTCATGGCCACCATGCAGAAATTTAAGGATCTGTTCATTACCCACCACATCACCACCACAGGACCTCCAGTTCGTGTAACACATCGCAGGATCCCAGCCCACCTTTAAGATGAAGTGGAGCTACAGATCAGGCAGTTTTTGCGCAATGGGCTCATAGTGGAAAGCTGCAGTCCATGGCTAGCACCCGCACTGTATGTGCCAAAGAAGTCAGGAGAGGTGAGGATGTGTGTCGACTACCTTTAGCTGAATAAGCGAACTGTAAACGATGCCTACACCCTGCCACTAGTGGATGAAGTCCAGGACAGACTAGCTGGAGCAGCCATATTTAGCAAACTGGATATTGGCAGCTACACAAGACAGAGCGAAGACAGCCTTTGCACCTGGTTCTGGAATGGGAGCATATGAAAATTCCCCCGAATGCCTCTGTGGTACACCTTCAGTGCTTAACGGACACCTATATGAGAGGACTGCCATTTGTAACAACTTACATGGGTGATGTCCTCGTTCATTCCAGCAATGAAGAAATTCACAGGAGCCATTTGAAAGATGTCCTTCAGTGATTGCAGGATGTAGGGTTGATACAACATGGCAAAAAGTGCCAAATAGGACTCCCGGAAGTTGCATTCCTTGGACATGTCTTTAGTGGAGCAGGAGTGATGCCTGACAATGCCAAGTGGAAGAGTGGCCTATATACACCAAACACTGCAAGAGAAGTGCAGCAATTCCTGGGGCTGGCCTCATACTACAGACAATTTGTGTCAAGGTTTGCTGACATTGCAGCACTTCTGCACCACCTAACACAAAAGGATGTCCAGTTCTGCTGGACCAAAGAATGAAATGAGTCTTTCCAAGAGGCTGCTGACAGAAGCACCAATACTAGCGTTCCCACACTTTGACTTGCATGCCAGCCCCTTTATCCTTCAAACTGATGCTAGTGCCGGGAGACTGGGTGCAATACTGCAGCAGAATGGACATGTGATTGCCTATGCAAGTCATGTGCTGAACAAGGCCGAATGTAACTACAGTGTCATACAATGGGAGTGTTTGGCAGCAGTGTATGGCATGAAGCAGTTCAGGCACTACCTGCTGGGCCGACCATTTGAACATTGGACTGACCACGAGCCACTAAAGTGGTTGGTAATCCAAAAGTTGGAGGTGCATGGTCGCTCAGGCATTGCAATTGTCAGATCACCCTGCAACCATCAATCAGCAGAAGCCCCCTTGAGGAGATACTCCCAGTTGTGGGCACACTGAGCTTTTTCTAAAGGATGGCTCTGTGCGGAGACACTATATCTACACCTGGACCAACTTCAGATGCTGTAACAGTGCCAGCTCCATGACTCACCTCAAGCAGGCCATCAAGGTGCACAGATGACCTCCTACCGACGGAGATGTATGGCATACTGCATGGGTCAATATGGCACAATATGTGGAATGCCATTGCAATGAATGCAGCAGACAATGTAGCAAATCAGTACAAATTGGTACTTTTCAACAAAACTTATCCATCTATGCCGCTTGTATGGTGTGCGAGCCATATGCGTTAATATACATGTGCGAGCCGCATACGTTAATATCCTGATAAGTTGCAGAACATGTGCGAGTTGCATGCGTTAATATCCTGATATACATGTTCGAGTTGCTAGTTCCCGAATGCGCTAATAATCCTCATGAACAGTTTACACTAAATTACATGTAGCGGTATTTCTGCATAAGCGCATTTATAGGGTATCTACTCCGGAAGTGGTTAAAAACCACATGTAGTAGAAGTTGAATATTTTCGGGTTGCTCCCCTAGCTGGGTAGTGCTAAAACCAGCACCCGGTGTATAATTCTCAGCTGGTGGCATCCAACAATGGGAACATTTGCATTGCCATTGTGCTGCACAAACTGGTGGTGATGATGCAGAACTAGGTGAGGACATGTTCATATCTGATTCAATACAACTTCATAGGCTCGAGAAATGCTTTGGAAGCTAGCCAAACCAATGAAACCATGTAAAACAGGCTTTGCTGCTTGGCGTTAGGTCTGAATACAAGACTAGTTCACAACCCGTATTTACTGATTGATCGCGAATCGATGTCCCATGCACGGTTCCAATTGTACGTTGGATCAACTTGGATCCATACGTTGGATTCTAAGTTTGCATGTTAATTTGCATGGTAAAGTGCTGCACGTCTTTTTTTACGGTGGAAGGACTTACATAATACTGGTCAGTACTTTATAGGGCTGCTAGTAGCGGTTAGGCTCTGACCACATATAGAAACTACACGTGTCCCACAAGCTGTTTATAGAATTTGGTTTCTTAACCATACGCCTCTTTGAAAACATTTCTTAGGGCTAAATATAATATTATTGCATGGGGTCGGTGCTGATCTAGCCTGCTAGCCTACTATGTTTGGCTGTCATTAATATAAGGCAATAAGCCACTGTTAATCTAATCATAGTTCAATTCAATTGCATACACGTCCGCGCGCTCTACGAGGTTGAAAGCACACAATTAGGTATCGTCTTCACTTAACTTTGGGCATCGGCGCATCGTACAAGCAGCGCATCGTACAAGCAGCGCATCGTACAAGCAGCGGACCGTGCGATTAGTAAAGTGTTGGCATAACGAAGAGTTGTAAAAAAAAACCCCTTAAATTCAATTGGCCTGACGGTCCTCATTTACAACGCCTATGACTTACAGTGACCATTTATAAATAAATATTGACGCGTCAGTTGCATCAACAACTTACAACAAATTTAAAATGCAAGCCATAGACTACATACACACACAGTACAGTACACACACAGTACACACACATACACACACACACACACACACACACACACACACACACACACACACACACACACACACACACACACACACACACACACACAAACGCGCGCGCACACACCACACACACATACATACACACATCACAATGTAAACTGTATGACAAACGCTACCTTTGACGGCTGAGAACCACCCATCGCTTCTCATCACCCCTTATAGCTGAAGCGCTTAAAAGATTAAATTTCTTAAGGTAGGTAATAATTCTGCGGGCCGGGAGGGCGCACGTGCCACCCACTTTCCTTCAGCGCTGCTAGCTATAGCATGCTAGCATGCTGTTAAAACGTTGTTGTTTACTGCGTCATCACGAACACACATGCCGAAAGATAGTATGAATTATCAATGTAAGGGTTTCAGTCGCACTTCACTGCCCGTCGGTCTTGTGGACTATATATAAACCCGGCTATAATTTTATTCTTCGCGATCGATATAGGCCTAAATACATGTACAAAAAAAAACTTCAACGACCAGCATTGTAGTATTTACAGATTCTGGATCACTATTAGGGCGATGTAGTTGGATTACCCCGGTACAGTACTCGCACACGTATACACGCTACTCGATAGGCACAGCCCTTTGCGACTGGACAAAAGGGTCCATAATTAGACAATACAGTAAACCAAAAAAATCCATTGCGGCTATATGCGCCACCCTAAGAAAAAATATCGTCAAGTCTTGCCATGACTTGACAAAACATTTCAAGCTTTATCATGACTTGGAAAGCCTTGCAATGTCTTACCATGTATTATTGTGTCCTAGCTGGTCACACAATATTTTCACTTGGCATTATGTCTTGCCATATAATTTCTGAAATAGTGGAAAGTACATAGAACAATGTATTTGAATAAAATAGATAAGTTTAATTGTGTTCAAACATGTTTGGTTGCCTAACTAAATATCTGTTAGCATTGTCAATAACAATTATCATTGACTTTGCTGTTATTGCATCAATTGGGGCTGCAATGAGATGCAGAGATTCTCTCACGACCTTAACAGCAAAATTGCTAGCTGCCAGAATGTCAATTTCTTTGTATACATTAAGGCACTCTCTGCACGTTGGACCAGCGTCCTTCAAAATAGATGTAACTTGATAGGGACTTAGTAACACCATTGGTTGTGAGGTGTACACAAATGATAGTATTTTTCCAAACTTCACAGTATTGGATGATGGATCTCTGAAGGCACAAACACTGCTGTCTCGTTTTGTAGTCTTCTTTGTGGATGCACAGTATAGCACACCATGTTTCAATAACTTTTTGTACTTAACTATTCGTCCAGTGCAATCAAGTGCATTTTTCTCATCAGCATTTGGTTCTTCAATTGATGGGCCATTTAAGAAATAGGTGTGTTGTCCAATACATACCTTATCCTGCAGTGCACCTATATCTAGATTACTTCTCAGTATGGTTTGCATTGGTGAATCTGTATCATCAATTATGGGTTGGATTAACTGAAGTGTTTGACTAACATCAATATTAAAAAACATTTGCTGATAAAAAGAACTTTTTCCATGTGACAATTTCTTCAAGTGACCATTTTTACTTTCAAAAGCAAATGTTGAGTGTGTCCATAGTGGTCCCCACAGTCTAACATACATGGGTAAATGCAAAAGCATGTGAGCATTAGCTGTGCAATTTTTTTCACCATAGAGCTCAGGTAATAAAGAAACAAAATCTTTCAGCATCATTTCAGCTGCCTCAACTTGCTGAACGGAAATAGATTCTTGAAGCAATATATGAAGAGCAGTCACTAGTAGGACATAGTGGTGATAGTAAAGTGATGGTAAGTAACCTTTAAGGATAGGGACTGAATAAAAAAGTAACCAGTTCTTAAATTCAGATGCCTTCCAGTAATGTAAATGCTTAGAAATTGACCGAGGTCGCCTACTGAACTCATGCGGAGGGCGTTGATTTGCCAGAATTTTGTCAATCGTAGACAAATATTTACCCAAGTAGAATGGTTCAGTATGGTTAGAGGAATCGAACCATAAATGCATCAATCTCTTTACTACTCCCTCTAGTACACAATGCATATAGTCAAGAGGAATGCCATGAACTAAATCTAATAATGATGACAAAGGAGAAACACCTTTGACGCCATTCACTGATTGTTTACTGATTTCAGCTGATTGTGCATCATGTAGAATATTAGCATGTGTTCGCATTGGGTAGTCAATTCCTGGTAGGAATACACGGGATCCATTGCCAAGGCGTTTACCAGGGTGGAGGCATACATTGCAACCATATTCACCATTGAATTGTTTCATTGTAAGGACTAAAGCCCTTGCTATTAGATCAAAGACAGCAGAAACTAGTTTAACTTTACATAACTGTGTCTGACCATTAGAACTGTGCATCATAAAACCAGTTTCATAAAGATTATTCAGATTTTTTAACACAGGGTCCAGCAAAAGCCTTGCATTCGGCTTGTTCGGTCCATACCATAGTCCACACAAAATTATGTTTTCAGCTTTCTGACGTAGTATTGGAGGAAGATTCAGTACCATTAAAAGAACAGGCCAAATACTGACTGCACTGGATTTGTAGATTGGTATTCCATCAGTGCAAAGGGTGACAGCTAGATTAAGTGGTGACTCATTAAAAAAACTGTCTTGAGAAAGGGATGATTGTAAAACAGATCCAGACCAAACATCTGTTAGTTTTCCAACACTGAATTCTCTGTTATTATAACTAAGTTGTAGCTCTTGATGATTGCCTAAATAAATTAAAATAACACAGAAAAGTACATGTACATTAGTATAAGCTTATGCTATCATATGCATGCACACCACTATTACTTATAAGTTGACCATACTTGTTATCATACACAGTACTAACTGTAAATAGTAAATTGTCACTCACGTGATACAACTGACTGTAAAGATTTCATTATTGACATATGGATCAAATGTCCAGGGTTTTCAGACTGTAGAGTACAGGTACATTTGTCTTCAAAAGGAATAGAACATGTAGAACAAATCTTCTGATCTTTAAAACCTGCAGAGAATTGCTTAAAAAACTGTTTAAGTTTGTGCAGGCTTTTTGGAAGTGCATTTGGTACAGGACATATCAAGTGAAGTAGATGTATAAGGCCCTCCATAGCTTTGTATGAAAGTTTGTATTTATAAGCATATTGCATTATAATGCAATATGTCATGCAAATATTGATGCTTGCTCCCGAATAAAGAGGTTGTAAAAAATTTGGATCTAGTTGACATCCATCAAACACTCTACCTTGAAATACATCATTTTCTGATTCAGATTCAGTGTCACCTATTGCAGATTTATCTGTGTCAGAAATATCTTCCATTTCCTGTTCTATTTCAGGAACAACTTCCACTTCTTCGATTTGATCTACTTCAGCCTCTTCTGTGTCAGACCGATCTTGCATGCTCTCAACTTCCTCTGTGTTTGTACTAAGACCTGAGTTTTCATCACCAGTAGTAACTTCATTGTCAGATTCAGTAATGTTTGCTGTTTGTGATACACCTGTCCAATTATACATTTCATGGCATATGATTATTGCTGTTACATGCATTCAATGCATTTACCAATGATTCCATTAGTAGTGGAATTCTTTGCTGCCAATCTAAACAGATAAATAAATCACAAGCATGCCATACATATACATGCATGTACTTAGAGCAAAGGGACCGAATGTGGAACGCACCCCTATTAAGGAACACTAAATCTCATTAAAAATTTAATCAAAGTGATGGGTTTGCAATGTTGGATCATACGCAAATCAATGAATCTGATCGACCCACTAGTTGCTGGATAAATATCCTTTGGTAAGCTAGGAGTGCAGCATTGTGCTCCTTTGCGACCTCCTGATTTCATTATAGCGTTCATGTACTCTAATGCAGCGTTTTCTTCTAGAGCTGCTTTTCTTTTTCTGCGTCGCTCTTCTTTCTCAGCTATCTCTCTCCTCTTCATATCCTCAGCAGCCTTAAATTCATCGATCCATTGTGCTGAAGTCATGCACTGAGCTGAACCTTTCAAACGCTTAAATTGAGTACTTGTAGTAGGGATATAGCGTTGTCCTGTGGATCTAATCTTTCGCCATCTGAATTATCAGTGGTACTTTCTGAACTTTGAGAAGAGGTCCATTCAGCATGTTGCACCTGCTCAGGACATACTGCACATGCAGCCACATAGATGGAGTGGTACTGAATTGACAATTTTAGGCATAACTGCAGATCTTCTTCTGTTGTCATTGCAGCAGCCTTGAGATCAACCCGCCTCTTCACCTCTTGTGCCACACCATCCTCAATAAAGCTTACAATGGTCAGGAAGAGCATCTACCCCACGTAGTGGAGACAGGCCTGTCGTTTATTGGCCATAATTAGGCAACCAGAGGATAGACGTTTCATTTTTTAGCTAGTAGCACCCGCCCCCTCCCCAAAGTAAACCCCCATGCGGTTGAGTGTTTATATAACAACCCTTTGATGTGGTTGTTCCTTATTCGGTACCTTTCCCATACATTGAGGTATGTTTGCCGAAAAGTGAGTTTTCGGTACCAGGATTCATAAAACCTTTCCTATGGTTAGTATAGTTGTAATCTACGTTAAATTCTCTATCCAACGGTGTTTAAATTATCTCTCTAGCATGCATAGTTTGTCTGCAGCAGTCAAGGGAAGTTGGTTGTTCCTTAATAGGTTCCTTTGCTCTACATGTATATGTACATCATGTATGTACTTACATGTATGTACATGTACATGCATGCGTATACTAGTTGGGCGTAGCCCGACCTTCACGTATTGGCGTAAGGTCGTGTATCAAGCATATACCTGGATTTGTACCCATCTGATACAATACGCGAAGGTCGGGCGACGCCCAACTACATGCGTACATCCTCCTTTTCAACGAGGGGAGGAGGGGGGAAATTAATGGCTTAAAGACTCTAACCTGTATAGACGATGCTTGAAATGACGCCAAGCTGTAGTACGGGGAATTGCTTTTTCACTTTCGGTTAGATATCTGCGATAGGTGATACATTGTCTCCGCTCCATTCTGAAAAAAACAGAACATAATCTAATAACGCATGCGCATTTTGATTCACGTGTTCAGCATTTCAAGGACAATGGCGGATTCTGAGCAAAGCACACGTAGGCCTAAAAGAACTGGAAAAAGAACGCAAAAGGCCCTTGAACAAGAAGGAGGATGTGAAGAGATGCAAACTCGTAAGTATATGTTAATAATGTCTGTATATGCATGGTGTAAATGTATGCATGTATATATACCTGCATGTGTATTAAAATAGTACAGAACTAGCGTGCGACGATAGGCCGTATATGTGCAGATCACTACCGCAATAGTTTTAATGCATTTCTGGTAATTATTATATTTCCCATGCCATGCAGGTATGTGTGTTTGTACTGTTTTCTAACTGCATGATCTACTCAATCGCAATCGTTTGTAGGGCCAATTAAGGTGAAGTGTGCACAGACCGGGAAAGTGTTCCTGACAAAAGTGTGCAACCTCAGTAAAGAGGATGAATCGGAGTGCATAACTGCCGAGGACCTAAGGCCAGGAGTTGGGCTATTGTGTGATGTTAAGGGGAAAACGTACCCTATAGAGGTTGTCGCTTTTCAAGGTAAGCCGTACAAGCATGCGCATGCGTTGTACTTATATCTGGGCCGCGCTTATATAAGATGGTGGTGATTCTTCGGAACAAGAAGTAAGCAGCATGCATGCGTGCAGGATGGGAATCTGGCTAAGTCTAAATTGTGTTTATATAATGCATGTAGCCTCTGTCAGAACAGTGCAAGCGAGCCGATACGGGGCGCGATTCAGAAATAGATGGTGGCGATGCTGCTTCAAGTGATAGCACCAGGCGAAGACAAGAAGTATTAGTAAGCAGCGCGCATGCAGGATGGGAATCTAAAGTCTAAACTGTGTCTATATCATGTAGCCTCAGTGGAAGCAAGGTGATATGCGGCGCAATTCTGATGGTGGCGATGCTGCTTCAAGTGATAGCACCAGGCGAAGACAAGAAGTAAGCAGCGCGCATGCAGGATGGGAATCTAACGTCTAAACTGTGTCTATACCATGTAGCCTCAGTGGAAGCAAGGTGATATGCGGCGCAATTCTGATGGTGGTGATGCTGCTTCAAGTGATAGCACCAGGCGAAGACAAGAAGTAAGCAGCGCGCATGCAGGATGGGAATCTAAAGTTTGAACCGTGTGTATATCATGTAGCCTCAGTGGAAGCAAGCTGATATATGGCACAGTTCTGATGATGGTGACGCTGCTTCTAGTGATAGGCAAAGACAAGAAGTAAGCAGCATGCAT
The DNA here is from genome assembly GCA_949361645.1 of Spongilla lacustris. NCBI lineage: Eukaryota > Metazoa > Porifera > Demospongiae > Spongillida > Spongillidae > Spongilla > Spongilla lacustris. Next base: position 1,028,998 of record OX442430.1, read on the forward strand.
GCAGGATGGGAATCTAAAGTTTGAACTGTGTCTATATCATGTAGCCTCAGTGGAAGCAAGCTGATATGCGGCACAGTACAGGTGGTGGCGATGCTGCTTCAAGTGATAGCACCAGGCAAAGACAAGAAGTAAGCAGCGTGCATGCATGCAGGATGGGAATCTAAAGTTTGAACTGTGTCTATATCATGTAGCCTCAGTGGAAGCAAGCTGATATGTGGCGCAGTACAGGTGGTGACGATGCTGCTTCAAGTGATAGCACCAGGCGAAGACAAGAAGTAAGCAGCGCGCATGCAGGATGGGAATCTAAAGTTTGAACTGTGTCTATATCATGTAGCCTCAGTGGAAGCAAGCTGATATGCGGCACAGTACAGGTGGTGGCGATGCTGCTTCAAGTGATAGCACCAGGCAAAGACAAGAAGTAAGCAGCGTGCATGCATGCAGGATGGGAATCTAAAGTTTGAACTGTGTCTATATCATGTAGCCTCAGTGGAAGCAAGCTGATATGTGGCGCAGTACAGGTGGTGACGATGCTGCTTCAAGTGATAGCACCAGGCGAAGACAAGACGTAAGCAGCGTGCATGCAGGATGGGGATCTAAAGTTTGAACTGTGTCTATGATGTCATAATCCAAGCCCCTGAAGAGTGTAGAGCAGCATAAACGAGCCATTCTATTGGATGCAATACAGGGAGCTACCAGTTCACATGTTTCTAGTGACTGGGCCAGGGTTCGTGAGCACGCATGCATGGAATGTGCTGTGCAACATGCATTTATTTTAATTCTGCAGTTTTCTGGTCATGAGCAGTCTCCTTCATTGAAGAGTGTAAGCTATAACGTACATTTGTAGATAATACTGTCACATTTTGCCATACATGCCAGCAGTTTAGCAGTTCAGAGTCTGAACAATCACAGGTAAAAGCATATATATGGCACTGAATGAATGTAAAAAGAAATAACTATGTACATGTACATGTATACTTTTACTTTTTCATGTGGAAGAATCAAGAAATGGTACGTGATTACTATGTTATTCAATATAAATGACTTCTTTTCTGTTACAGATTACACTGTTAATGAGCATAAATGGCAAGCTCAGTCACATACTTGACCATATCTCTGAACAAGCCAAATCAGTGTAAGCCCAGCTACGAATAGTGTATTATATATACATGTATTATAAAATGATATACATGTAGTTCTAAGAAGGAAAGCTCAGCAGTGGAGTTTGCCCAGGAGTCACGTAATGAAGAGGATTGGGTTAGTTTTAGAATAGCAATTTTTATTTGCTAATACCTTGTATTTACATCCAGTTCAATGGTGTTAATTTAACACTAATTCCAAAGAGAAACATTTACACCTATGGCTTGTCGCTGCTTGACATCTTCTTTTCAAAGAAAGAACTTCGGGAATCCCTGCTTTTTCCTTCTATGAAAAGCCCAAAGCCTTCACTGTGTCCGGAAAAGGTTCAGCGGATAATTGGTAAACAAACATACACAAGATTCTTCTTACTGACTTGTTGTTCATGGTTGTAGCAACAATCAAGAGGCAGTTCCCAACAGAACCCTTTGATCTTGCAGTTTTCACAACGAAGGCGAACCAGAAGTGCCGAGATAGTTGAGCTTGAACAAAATGACGTCAATCAACTCTAAAATGACTTACTGTTTTTCCCCTAGTTATTTTTCATGTATTGTGCTGTTTACCACTATTAATCTTTCATACACTGTGTGGCATTGCATGGGTGTAATTTACATGGGGCATCTTACATGGCCATGAAAGGACTTGTAAGATCTGTTCCATTTTCATGCCAAGACTTGACATAGATCCCAGTCAAGTCTTGTCAAGAAGTCATGGTAAGTCTTGGCAAGACTTGGAGAATTTTTTTCTTAGGGCATGGCCTCATTAAAATGGCGTTTTTTGAGAGAGCTGTATCTTGTTCATTTTACCATCGAATGCCCGTTGATCCCTCCCATTTAACTGGTGTATTATCGCAGTAGAGGCTATACTATATGCGCACTCTTCATATCGCAATCCTTAATAACGCGCAGCCAATTTATATACGGATATCGTAAGGGAGAGGGGTAGCTATAGGCTTAAAACACCAAGCACAGACAAATTCTCAAGACGGTTGGTATGCCGCATCGTCAACTACACACAATTAGGTGTACAGTAACACCATTCAGATGCAGCCATACTTTTTTTTTCATCACACAATAAACGGTTTTGCTTGGCTATGAATAATGCGGCTTCAGTTGCTTTGTCATCGTTCGGTCACATAGCCTAGATATAACACCACATAGATCAGCTCCAGAAACGTTGCAGCGTCTATGGAAGCCTTTTGGTGGCTACAGGGAAGAAAAGGAGGGTATTCTATCGATGTTCAGAGTTACCATAAGTATACAACTCCCGATGGCACCCACTGGAAGTGCCATTCGGTGCTTGTGATGTATAAGCACTTCTTTGACAGTGTAGTTATAAGTGCATAAGGAGAATTCTGTTTAAACTGGCATTAGTGTAGTACAGTAAATAGAAGGGAAAGTGTAACAACAAGGGAGAATGGGTGGGAGGGAGAGGGGAGGAGAGGAGAGGGGGAGGGAGAGGGGAGGAGAGGGGGAGGGAGAGGGGAGGAGAGGGGGAGGGAGGGAGGGAGGAGGGGGGAGGGAGGGGAGGAGAGGGGGGAGGAGGGGGGAGGGAGGGGAGGAGAGGGGGGAGGAGGGGAGGAGAGGGGGGAGGAGGGGAGGAGAGGGGGGAGGAGGGGAGGAGAGGGGGGAGGAGGGGAGGAGAGGGGGGAGGAGGGGAGGAGAGGAGGGGAGGAGAGGGGGGAGGAGGGGAGAAGAGGGGGGAGGAGGGGAGGAGAGGGGGGAGGAGGGGAGGAGAGGGGGAGGAGAGGGGGAGGAGAGGGGGGAGGATGGTGAGCGGAGGGGAGGGAGAGAGGAGAGGGAAGGGAGGAGGGGAGGGAGAGAGAGGAGGGGAGGGAGAGAGGAGAGGGGAGGGAGAGAAGAGGGAGGAGAGGAGAGGGAGGGAGAGGGGAGGGAGGAGAAGGGAGGGAGAGAGGAGAGGGAGGGAGGAGGGGAGGGAGGAGAGGGGAGAAAGAGAGGGAAGGAGGAGTGGGGAGGAGAGGGATGGAGGGGAGGGAGGTGGGAGGGAGGGAGGGAGGGAGGGAGGAGAGGGAGGAGGAGGAGAGGGGAAGGAGGAGAGGGGAAGGAGGAGAGGGGAGGGAGGAGAGGGAAGGAGGAGAGGGAGAGGAAGGAGAGGGAGGGGAGGGAGAGGGAGGGGAGGGAGAGGGAGGGGAGGGAAAGGGAAGGGAGGAGAGGGGAGGGAGGAGAGGGAAGGAGGAGAGGGGAGGAGAGGGAGAGGGAGGGGAGGGAGAGGGAGGGAGGAGAGGGAAGGGAGGAGAGGGGAGGGAGGAGAGGGAAGGAGAGGGGAGGAGAGGGAGGGGAGGGAGAGGGGCAGGGAGGGGAGGGAGAGGGGAGGGGAGAGAGGGAGGGGAGGGGAGTGGAGAGGGGGAGGGGAGGGGAGGGAGAGGGGAGGGAGAGGGGAGGGAGAGGGGAGGGGAGGGAGAGGGGAGGGGAGGGAGGAAAGGGGAGTAGAAGAGAAGGTACTACTAATGGCTTCACATTTATATCCATTAAGTTAAAATTGTTTTTCAGCTTCCAAGAGAAGGGCGGGTGCCCATGCATGAGAACAGTGTTTCCATGTTTCATTGTTTTAAACTAATAGTCAGCAAAGGATGCACTGTCACCTCAAGTGTCTTGTGCACATGATTTCCCACATATGTGCAACCATGATAGTTCTGATAGTGTACCCCAAATGAATGTAAGGTAAGTCAATTGTTTTGACAGAAAGCCCTTCTTGTGATGCAAAGCCTTCTATGTCATCTTCCTCTTAACTCTGTAGAAATTATATGACATGGTATGTATTTACTCACTGTTAACTATTAATTTTTGGACTGTTTCTCAAGGCTGGTCACAATGCTATTTGCTTGGCCTATCAGAATTGCTAAGTACATTTTCACTTTCATTAACACATCTTAGTCACCATGATCTTCCTTTGCTTTCTTAAGTTCTTGCAATTTCTGTACAAATGCTGCAGATGAGGCTGTCTTTAGGTTTAACTCATGGCAAGCATCTTCCAGAAGCTCAAACAGCTTTAGAAATATACCCTGGCTGATGTGAAGACCAGGCATGCAGACCTATATAAAATGATGTTGTATAGTGGTCCATACACTTACGTATGATAAAGGGATATCGAAAAAGGGTATGGAGATGCAATAGAATTTTTTAACTAGTTTAGCATCTCCACATGATTCCATGAAGCTCTTGTGATAGTTATGGAATGATTGAAGTGAACGACCTTCGCTCAACCTTCTTACAGATTTATATATCCGCATCTCGTTCAAGCTTATCAAGTACCATAAGCAAGGATGTCGATCTACATATCATGATGGATGTGGATATTTAGTGACAGACATACCACTGAGTCCTGACAGGCCATACAGTTTAGAAAGAAACTGATAGTCTCCAAAAATGTAAACACAAACAAAAATAAATACCAGTACGAAATTTAGTTACTTTGCTATGGCCACCAACCTCCACCTTCATGCCTTAAAGAGCTTCAATTTGAGCCTTGTAGCGGTCGAGTGCCACATGCAGTTTGGTTAGTAATAGTGTCACTTGCTTCAAAAAAAGGGAAAATACACATGTGTTTTGAACAGATGGGTGTGGGTGTGTTGAAATTTGAAAATTCATTTACACCTTTACCCACTTTAACCCAAATCTGTTTGTGGAAGTTTGTTCCTGAATTCAGAACCATTGTCTGTTGTTATTGCCCTGGAAAGTGCACCTCGTTTGTCAGGTGGTCCCATTTACAGTACAAATGATGGGGGAAGGGTTGTGGGAGAGGCACACACCTCTGATGGAGAGGGGCACAATAGTTTTGAATGTTGCACTTACCAACAACATGGATAGTTATGCTTCCAATGCTCATACAAAAAAAAAGCACGTGCACTAGTCCTGAGATGTAATGGCATTGCTGGCGGATGGCAATGGTCAGCATATGATTGTTGGTTTCAGTTATTAATTAACTTTTATTTTTTACCTAAAATGTACTTAACATTAAAATTTATAGATGTTGTCTGAAGCTGGTGGATCGACAATTCTTTTACAGCATTAGAAGCATTTTAAAGTTGTTTTAAGACAAAGATAATCATGAAAGTGTCCTGACACCTCATTTCCATTGTGTTTCAATGTGTTTTTCTCTTCCTCCATGTTACTAAATAATCCTCCAAATATTGCAATTGATAGTGTAAATAATAATGGAAGTGAGCTACAAAATAGTAACAATATTTATTCAGTTTCTATTTACTCGTCTTGTTCTTCTTCGCTCACTATTTCATCATCCTGTTCTTCATTTGTTTGTTCATCTTTCTGCTCTTCAATTTGTATTGCATCATCCTGTTCTGTACCTTCACTATCATCTGTATTTTCTTCACTTTCTTCTTACTCCTCTTCCAAGATTTGCTCATCAGCTAACCACTGGAGTACTGCATACTTGTGCATATGGTTGAATGCATGGCCCCATTCCTTACTACCTTGATTTGCCATTTTCTCGTCAGCAAGCCTCCGTATGGATGCCATGGTAAACTCCATGTTGTGTGCTCTCACGTATTGTTTTATTTGACTCCACATCTGGTCAATGGGATTCAGTACAGGATGAGCCACTGGCAATAAGAGCACTTTGATGTCTTTTTGTGTTTGGTATTGTATTCCTGACTCAGGCCTGTAGCCAGGGGGGTGCAAACTTGTGCAATTGCACACACACACACACCCCATCCCCGCGGGATATTAGGTCCGCTCGGTCGGATATGAATTTTGTTACAAGCATGTTTACAATATTGTTATATAATCTATACACTTACATGTATATAGTGTATAGATTGCATGCATGCACAACAATTTGTTGTCATAACAACTTCACTATTGCTAATTGTTGTTCAATGGAGCCCAGCCAGCAGCAGGAGCATGGAACCTGTGCTGCAATTAGCTACATGTAACACATCACTTGTAACGATGGTACAGCTTTTCACTGACAGCGAACTGCCTAGCCCAAACATCGTTCAGCAGCTGCTAACCATAGCAACGGCAAATACACAATCTACTTGCAAAAAGTAAAGCTCAGAAGATACTGAATTCGATTTTATCATCGTCTTCATGCCTATTTACCAGTATACCTGTCCCACCTTTCTGGTATTGTAGTCAAACGTCAGAATAGTGCCCTTGATTTTGTAGACGCTTATGAAATGATTGACCTTCAGCGTCAAAAATAACTTATAATCATTCATGTAGAATGATCGAAAAAGTTGGAAGCTCAGTGCCAATGCCTCGCATTGCTGCAAGGCAGCTGCATCAAAGCAATATTTCTTCTGATTATGTATCATCTGTAATGCATTCAAAGGAAATAAATTCTGTCTAATATGTTAGATCTCTCTAAAAAAAATCTGTATAGAATTGTTGACACTAGATGAAAAGTTGGATTTACTATCAATCAAATGTGGTGTAAATGTGTTGATAAACATGGTTACATGTGACATTTCCGCTAGAGTAAACGAGAGCGTCATATTTACTATGGTATTGATGTCACATATCCCATATTTACTAACACTTTTACACCACCACATTTGAGTAATTGTAAATTCAATGCTTCATCTAGTGTGAAGTATACCATTGACCTTCCATCCCCTGAGCTTCTGGAGCTAGAAATAATGCAATGAAAGTCAAAATACAGTGATATCCCATATGAAAAATTACCTTCATCACCATTATCAGCATAAAAAGCTGCTGCAACTTGCTTGCACTGTTCCAGTTACATCGTGAGAATGCCAGTGTTCTCAGACGTCTTGTCATCTTTTGCACCATGACTGACAAGCCAATCTACATTGTACAATTGTTTCTCGGTTACTGGACACTTTGCAAGATTTTGATTTTTCAGTTAGCATTGTGTGATAGCTAGCCTGATCAATAAAAATGCATGCATTGTATGGCACAAAGGGTAGGAGGTACTGGTGAAACCAATCCTCAAACACTTCAGAATTCATTTCAGGGCAGACTGCACATTTCCTTCCAAAGTTTTATACTCTCTCTAATCCACCCCTGCTTACCTCCAGCACCAATTATAATCCATCTCTCTCCCTTCCCTGGTGGTACATCAGGCTCACATTCTTGTGTACCATCACTCCAGTACCTGGTTGGAACCATGTTTTTATTTAGCCATGACTCATCCACGAACACAAAAGGTCGCTTATCATGTTCATATTGAAAGAAATACTTTAGGTAGTTTGCTCGTTTTAGGACATTTGCTGGGTCTTTGTGAAATACCTTTTGTCTACCCTTCGTGTTGTAAAAACTATCCCACAACAATCTCGTAACACTCGATAGAGTGTTACTCGACTCCATTTCCAGTTAGGATTGTCATTTTTAATGCGCTGCAACAAAGAATCCAGGGTGACTGGTTGCTTTTCATTAACAAGTGACACCAAAGCTGGGCGAATCAGAGCAATATCATCTTCATCCATAAACATGCCACGTGCACGCAATTCTGGAACACAGGGTTCTTGTAAGGTGATTTCGTCTTTGCACAAAGTAGGGCCAGAAATTCCTAAATCACGGCAAGCTCTGTCTTTCATACGTGTAAGACCTATAACCAGACGTCCTTGTTCCTTTTCTATATGAAACGTGTCTACAACATTCTTTACAAGAATGTGGCAGCATTTTTGGTATTCTCGCACAGCACGCACTTGTCGTCTACGAAGTGGCATTCTAAAAAAAGCACACTTTTCTGTAGTAAATTTGATTATTGTAGCTACTGAAATGCAATCTTTTCTAATAAACGACAATTTTAATTTTACGCACCACAGCAAGTCTGCAGTTTTTTTCACTTGCGCATAAAAGTACAAAACAATACGTGTAATACCATCATAATAAGATTTATTGATGGAAAAAAAAGCGGGTAAATTAGTAACTGAAACCAACAATTTCTCTCAAGCCTTGGGAAAGGAAGTAGGTCATGTGAATGCCTCTTCCCAATCCTTGGAAAAGGAAGCAGAAAGTCATGTGGGTATGATATCCATACAACCTAGTATGCATAGAATGGCAAATATCCAAGTGCAATTCACTTGAATTTGTTTTGCTAATGACTTGCATCATGGCAAAATGCAGCCACTAATGATTGAAGCCTCACAAAAACACTTGAGAACAGCAAGAATCAGTCCAGATGGAAACTGTTCTTTCATCTGCATTGCAATGAGTGTTACTGGATCACAGGAATATCATGAAGAAATGCTTATTACAACTTACATGATATCTAATTCCACAAATGAAAAGCTATCCTGCTTTTTGCCTCATAATACATCAATGCAATCGTACATTGTGCAAACTAAAATGCAGCCTCCTGGAGAATGGGGAAATCACTGCAGCTTCCTGCTTGTTGTATACACAAATTCCTGTATTAACCTTTACTGGAAAGATCTATGAGTTGGCAATTTATTCTTCTCATTAAGTAGTGAAAGACCTATATCAGGAAGAAACTATCTTATAATCATTTTAAAGTTGTTATAAAGGAGTAAGCAGTTAGAGCTGTTCTGAGCCAGACATTATATTTTTCATGCTGCTATTTGAATACTACATGAAGCTGTGCATGTATATGTGCATCTGAGAGGTCATAGTCAAAAGGCAAATTAATTCATCTCAATGTTTTGTAGCATAGATGGAACCAAATTGTCTCAAATATATATGCTGGTTAGTATATTTATGTGACAGTTATGTTTATTTTATACTGAATTGGCAATATACGATAAGGCATAAGCCAGGCAGATTGCTTTATCTCAATATGTTGTTTAAAGTGGTCAGCCTTTGGAGAAGGAAGACTACGTGTCAGTGTGTCACTCCTGGAGGACGCCTCTATTGCCCAGCTGATGACCAAAGTAGCAACCCTAAACCACTATGCCATGGCCAGAAATTGTGCCGACCCCGAGATTTGCAGGCCCGTTGCCATATAAGGTGCATTGGGTGCATTCGCACCCCCCCCCCCCCACACACACACACACCTGCCGCTTTATCTGATGTAATGGATATAATTACATTTGATCACTATCATACCGTAGAATCCAGTGTAAAAACAAATTACATTGTAATGAAATTTTTACTCTGTCGGCACGTGATTTCCACGTTTTCAGCAAGCAATAGCTCTTGTAAGTTCCTCTAACTGGAATTGTTGCATTGTCCCAATTTGTCATTGAAGCAGCTGTTTAATATTGGAGGTACGCACGCATATCTCTCTATTTGAACGTATAGTGTATAAAAGATACTAGTTGACATTATAATAATTTGTTAGGTGCCAGGTTGCTTCTGCTTCAAACCAAGCAGTGATATCATTTGCACATGCGGGCTGGTAGACAGGATTATTGTCCAACCATGGGTCATCATGAAAAGCGTGAAAGAGACAGTCACATGAGAAAAGCTACAGCAATCTGCTTGTACGATTGAGAAATTCCTGCCAGCAAAAAAGAGATGTACCGAAACAAGCACCTCCCAAGTATCTGTGAGCAGGAATTATGTTCCAGCACAAACACGTCACTTCTAGAACTGTCGACAACATTGAACACCGATCAGCAATCATCACCTAACACAAAGCTCCTCTACAAAGGTGGAAGTAAGGAGCAGAGGGAAAGATATTCCTTACTGAAACACCATGTGATCACATTTTCCCTGTTTCTTCCTTTGGCAAGAGTAATCTTATGTTCAATCCCAAATGGTTGAGTCAAAACATGTGGATGGTATGCAATACAGCAGTTGATGGTGCATTTTGCAAGTTCTGTGCATTGTTTTGCCATAGCAGGCATATGAAGGGGCAATTAGTAGCACGAGAAGTGCAGTTATCATCAAGCTTTGCTCAAGGCAGCTGAAGATTTTATTCAAAGGGTTGAATTTCCAGAGACATGTGTTAGTAGAAATCTGGATAAAATGCACTCTGAAAATATTGCCAGAAATAGGGCTATTTTTAAAAGCAATTCTCTTTTCTGCCAAACAGTGCATTGCCCATGTGGTGATTCTGAAAGTTTAGAAACAAGCCAAAATCCTGGGAATTTTTAAAGCCTTTCAAAACTTATGTCAAAACATAAGAAACTTCTAGAATCCCCAGTAATGAGGAGTGCAACATATGTATCCCCACAGACACAAAATGAACTGTTAGAAATCATGGGCAGTCGAATTGTTTTACAGAATATTGTGAATGAAATTAATCATGCACAATTTGTGCATCATGGCAGATGCAGTGACATCCCTTTTTGTGAAACATTTAGCACTCTGTGCTAGGTTTTTATATGCAGAAAACAACATTCGAGGAGAGTTATTGACCTTTGTGCAGCTAAAGAGGACTACTGGTGGATATGAGGCTGATCAGGTCATGAAATGACTTAATTCAATTGAACTTCCCCTTGAGCACCATCGTGGTCAGAGTTATGATGGTGCCAAGCAGCATGTCTTCAGAACGTGCAGGCCCAAATAAAAATGAAGCCCCCTTTAGCTGTGTACATTCACTGTAGCAGTTATCAGTTAAATTTAGTGACTTTAGTCCTTAGCCATTTCTGTGCATTGCCTGAAGTTCGTAATGTCCAACCGACTTCATCACAGTTGCCGCTTTTTTTACTGCAAGATGGATTGCTCAAATTGATAGTACCACATAAAGCCACATGTGGAGAAAAGTCATCGTAAGTGCATTCTAGACTTGTGCAAAACCCGCTGGGCAGAGCATCCACTTAGCATTTCAGCACTTCTATCAGACATTTACGTAAAGGGTTGAAGGGTTGAAGATGGTTGGATATAAGCTAAATATTGAAGAACACGGAGATACACTTGGAGACTGGAATTCTCATAACTGCAGTGAGGCACAGCAATTACTGGCAAGCATCACCTCATTTGATTTTATTGACAGTGTTGATATCAATACCTTTCACATCTCTCAGGGATCACTGTAAAACTTCAGAACAGTTCCATTATATTGTAGAAGCCTAGGAAATGATTGAATACATTAGAGCAGTATACAAGCATGAGAGAGGACGTTGATGAGGGCTTTAAACTCATATATCATCAGTCTTACATAATGGCTGAGAAAGTTGGTACTAGACCTTCTATGCCTCATGTTGCAACATGGCAGCAACATCATAGTAACATTGTGTCTTGGCTTGACTATTACAAAAAGAACATTGCTATACCTTTCACATATGCACCTACTTAGATAACAGTTCTCTATATTAAGAGATACTGATTCATCACGTCTGTAGTGTTATTGTATTTGGTGTATATATTGTGTATGCGCCATGGGGGGGGGGGGGGGGGGGGGATTATTATTAAATTCCCATTTAGTGGCAACCATATTACATGGTGGCAGCGATGGCGAGTATTTATCTAGCACCCCCAGAACCATTAGACTTTTCAAAACCAGACTAATGGCCTCGTTGGAAACATCGTTTTGAGCAGTGTCGCTTTGCGTCAGGCCTCTCAGGAGAGGACAACCAAAGACAAGTGAGTACGCTTCTCTACTGCCTCAGGGAAGGCGCCGAAGATGTGCTGTCGTCCACTAACATTTCGGGGGACGAACAAAAGGCCTATTCAGCTGTGATCATGAAGTCCAGATATTAAAGAATAGAATATCATCTTTGTTTGAGCATGCCCGATTTAACCGCCACGATCAACTCAATGGCAAAACAGCCGATGAATACATCAGCGTCCTACACAATCTTGAGGAGGGTTGCGAGTATGGCACTCAAATCTGAACTCATTAGAGACCAATTGGTTGACGGTATGAGACCTATCCCAGTCCAGACAACACCAATTGGACAGCATTCTGACGTTTGCAAAGGCTACAAAAGCTGTTCACCAAAGGGAGGCTGTAACTTGCAAACAAAATGTCCGAGCCCATGATAACAGTATTCATCCAGATCCTGACAAGACGTCAGCAATCCATAATATGCCCAAACCTGAAAATGTGTCTGAATTGCGATGATTTCAGGGTATGATCTATCAGTTCGGAATATTCTCCTCTCATCTTTCAGAACTGTCTCAACCTTTACATGAATCAGGACATAGCTTTTTCAATGCTGAAGAATGAAATCACAAAGCCAGCTGCTCTTGCCCTGTATAATCCTGCAGCAGACACGAAGATATCAACGGATATGGTCTTGCAGCAGTTCTCCTACAAAGAGACAAAAACAGCTGGAAACCAGTGGCATTTGCATCAAGATCAATGTCTGACACCGAATAGCGTTACACACACATTGAAAAGGAGGCGTTAGCCAATGTCTGGGCATGTGACAAATTTTCCACCTTCATGATTGGAAAGCATTTCACAAACTTCTAAATCTTGTGCTAATTGTAATGCATAAAAGGTAAGATGAAATTTCAGAAGTGATTATACAATATAGCAATGACCTTCAATCTCCTGAACCTGTTGAAAGGGAGTTGTTGCATTGGAAAACCAAGTACAACACACTTCCTATGCAACATTTGCCAATATCCCCATCAGCAGCAATTAAAGACTGCGATGCTGAATTATATCCTAATATAAGAATTCTGCTCCAAATACCCTGCACGATTCCAGCAATGTCGTGTTAATGTGCACGCAGCATGAGTGCACTTGACAACTGAATAATTACATGAAAGCTTCAATTGGGAAGGAGCGAATGGCTAACCTGGCTAGCTACACATTCATTATGACAAGCAAATGGATGCCGATTCACATTAGGTGGTTGATATATACTCCCCCGTCTTCGTTCAAGAAGAATGGAATTAATTTCTCCGTACAATCGTTAACTGTTACCTAAGGTTTGTTTTGCTTTTATTATATATTCACCAACAGTTACTATATAATTTAAAAGGTCCAGGTAATGTGTGATTTGCTCCCCCGCCCCCCCAATCTGAAAGTCTGGCCACAGGCCTGATTTGGTACTACACCTGAACAGTAGAAAATCAACGGTCAGTTGTTTCAAAGCATGTTGATTCCTGATCGTATGACATGCACCTGTTGTTACTTTCAATTGTTATTAGTCGGTCTATTTCACTGTACACAATGTTAATAACACGGTGAATCGATGCTGCATCACCGCTTTTCATCCAGGCAAGCTGGTGACATTTGCCCATGGATACCATTCATTCCTACAAGTCGAGATAAGATCGAGATTTATTCTAGGTCCAATAAACCATGTAGCGTCAAAGTGAAGGCCGTTGAACGTGCCAAAGACTTTGTTACATTGGAAAGCTCTTCAGATATCTGTATGTTTCTATATCCCACTTTCAGCAACAACCCAAGACGATATATAGTCCATTTTCTTTGTCGAAAGGCATGTTCGCCCAAATATTAACTCGCAAATATTTGGATCGGCAGGTTTGAACCCTTGATTCTATCACCGGTGGCCCACCAGCATTTCACTGGCCCCCGCAGTCACCTGGCCCCAGCAGTCACCAGCCCCCCAGCAGTCACCTGCCCCACAGCAGTCACCTGCCCCACAGCAGTCACCGGCCCCACAGCAGTCACCGGCCCCACAGCGGTCACCGGCCCCATAGCAGTCACCAGCCGCACAGCAATCACCGGCCCCACAGCAGTCACAGGCCCCACAGCCATAGCAGTCACCGGCCCCACAGCCATAGCAGTCACCAGCCCCACACCGGCCCCATAGCAGTCACCGGCCCCATTTACATGTTTTTGTTTGAGTCACCAGATCATTTTTTAAAGAGTACAATTAGCTATAACTTCTTTTAGGTAGGCACACATTTTTGGATATTAAGAGTGCCGATTATTTCATTCACGAATTACCACCAGTTTTGGAAACACAACATGCTAGCTCTAGCTTGGATGTTGCTGTTGGTACTGCCGTCAACAAGAATTTTACTCATGTCTTTGTAAAGCACAGGCCAGCGGTTTCCATACCTTTCCCAGTTTCATCATGTCGTGAACATGTTCTTCCATCTAGTGGCATGTGGAGTCCGGAACCTGTTCCATTCTCAGATTGGGCAGCTCCTGTTATTCCAAGTATCAAGCAAGGTGGATGAACGTTTCAAGCTGACAATTAATCAGGTGGTCTATGTAGAGACCTACCCTCTACCACATATCAGAAGATTTGCTGGCCTCTTTGTGAAAAGGAAAGTTTTTTTCCAAACATGAACTGGCAGATGAAGTATAGTATATCAACACACAAGGTCTCTACCCACTTTATAATAACAGACTTCGGTTTGGTGTGGCCTCTGCTCCTGCCATCTTTCAGCGGACTATACGGAGTTTGTTTCAGGGCATCTCCAACATTAGTGTGTATCAGGATGATATCCTGGTTTCATGATCATCGTAAATGGAACATTTGCAGACTCTGGAGCAGGTCACAGCATAATTGTAACAGGCAGGGATGAGATTGAAGAAATCAAATTGTGCTTTTTTGATGAATTCTGTGGAATACTTGGGCCACTGCATCTCAGCTGATGGCATCCACCCATCTCAAGTAGGAAGCATGCGGTGGCAGTGGCTCCAGCCCCTCAAAATCTAGAACAATGGAGATTGTTCTTGGACTTCTTTAAATATTATGGCAAGTTTCTGCCTAATCTTGCTAATACCCTTTCTCCATTACATAGGTTGTTGCTGAAGAATGTTGCTTGGAGATGGAGTGACAATCAAAAGAGAGCCTTCCAGACTGCCAAGTCTCAACTGACTTCAGCAGACCTTCTGGCCCATTTTGATAAAAAACCGATCCTGTCTTGTTACTATGGGTGTGGGAGCTGTGTTGGCCCATGAGTTGGATTACGGTTCAGACATCTGCTAAGATTGATTGAAAAGGAAGGGTTGGCACTAGTAGTCTTAGGAGTAAAGAAGTTCCATCATTATTTTTGGGTAGGACCTTTAAAGTGTGAGCCGCTGCAGTTTCTTTTTAGTGAGAAATGTCCTGTTCCTACCATGGCTTCATCACAAATCCAGAGATGGGCAATAACTCTTATTGCTTACAGCTACCAGATCAAATTCAGACAGGGAAAGAAGGAAATACAGATGGCCTGAAGTCGGCTGAGATGCCTAATTATGCTCTAGTGCCAGTGGTTTGATTTTGATGATGGGAGCTCTGTCATATAAGGAGTCTCCTGAGACATTTAAGGACCCCTTTCTGTCTCAGGTCAGACACATGATCATGATCCTGCATAAAGATGAGCTGAGTATACAGGGTGATTGCATTTTCAGGGACGGATTTAGGCGGGGGGGGGGGGGGGGGGGGGGGTGAGTAGGGTATACCCCCCTCCCTCCCTCCCTCCCCCTCCCCAAGCAAAACCTGTTATTAAAAATTCACGACTTCTTACGTGCACTATACATGTAACGATTGGGGGGGGGGGGTATCCCGCTAAACCGTGTTATTAAATTCATGACTTCATTAATTGCACAGACCACACCACAGGTAGGAATTGGTGATTTACATTACATTAGTGATCATCGTTTAGCGGTTAATAAGTAGGACACTTGCGGAGGGGGCAGTAATAAGAAGCAATTTGATTTGATGGTTTTAGCTTGGTGCTGGTTCGCGATCACTTCAGTAATCGTTTTTGTTGTAGTCGTTGCTGCAAATTTTGATCGGTACAGGTTTTGAATTTCTTCTTGACATATCTGTCCTATCGAATGTATGTTCCATTTGTAGACGCAGAGGACTTAACTGATGCTATTTTTCCCCATGCAGCCGATATTTTGCATTTCTGTTTCCACGTAGGTAAGATGATCATGTGGTCATGATACAGGTGTTTTGAAGGACCATACGCGACCTTACTTTATTCA
Organism: Spongilla lacustris; assembly: GCA_949361645.1. NCBI lineage: Eukaryota > Metazoa > Porifera > Demospongiae > Spongillida > Spongillidae > Spongilla > Spongilla lacustris. The sequence goes on from OX442430.1 coordinate 1,044,838, forward strand.
GGGCATTCATGGCAGGTGGGAAAACGAAGTTTAGCCTTGAAACAGAAACAGACAAAGACAAATCTATGTGCAAAGACGTAAAATTCATTCATTCTTTAATCCTTAATCTGCGTGAAACGATCCTGAATTCAGGATCGGTAAAATCCTGAATTCAGGATAATGAGTTCTACCACTTATAACAACCATTCCAGTGAAATCATTAAACCATAGAAGCTGTTTGTTTCACCAATGGTGGGCACATTCTATAGCATGGAATAATTTTAATCATCTATAAAGCTGCCCAAACTTCAAGGATGCATAAGCACGTTTCTTTGCTCTCGCATACATAAATTAAATGATTAGCAATTTATTGTTTGTAATGCTTACAAAGAGCATTGAACATATCAGTTTTACTCCTTTTCACTACTTATTGGTGGTAGCACCTCCAGACCCTTGGTAGAAGCTTAAACTTATACACAAAATAATAGAAAAGTGTAATTTATGATCACTGTTTGAGCATCCCCCCTTTCTTTTTATGTCCCAACAGTACTGGTGACAGCATTTCTACCAATGCCAGGTATTTCTGCATTGCTCTCAACAACAGAAATGTGTTTTTATTTTTATTTTGCAGAGGCTAACCATCGTACCACCCACTTTGACTCGCTTCGCTTAGTCCGCCTTGAGTTAATTCGATGCTCGTACCTGCTGTGTCCCATATTCTTGAATTTGCTTATGTGGTTCTCCTTAAAGATCATTGTAGTAAGCTTCCTGCTTTCTTCAATGTTATACCTGACTTTGATGGTAACTGCGGCATTATTTGCGAACAAAAAAGAAACTAAGCCTAAACATTGTAACAAAAATAAAAAATTAGAATGACTAAAATGGATAGCGCTGTTTAGATGAAAGCCTACAGAAGCTAAAAAAAAATTATCAATACCGTTCGAATTGATGTCGATATGAGCAGCGTAAAGTCATCCTTAATTCAGGATTTCCATCCCGAATTAAGGATGAAAATAGATTAAAGGTTAATGCAACTAATCATTCAACTGAATTGGCACCTGTTACAACCAATCCCACTCAATATGAAGAAACATGCAAGGCTTGACATACGTATTGAGCACAATTCCAGTGATAGTCTTGAGGATTTTGGCTCATTGACAACTACCTCAGCTACAGCAACAAATGTAGTTACATCAACAGAGGAGGAATGTAATACTAGTGCACCTATAGAAATTCTGTCTCATCAGTGCTGCTCATGTGACGTTACTGGAGATGACATAAATGATGTTGGCCTCATCACTGCAGGACATGCATCTGCTTTGCCTCAAAATACTATTGCCAAACTTCTGAAAGAGAAAGTGCCTTTGCCATCACCAACTCCAGTTCATCGCTATACAAATGGTTGGAAGATAGTTCAAGCCTACTTTAAAACTCACTGGCTTAATGAGTATAGTTGGCTTGTCTGGTCACCACCACAGAGTGGTGCTTACTTCAAGTACTGTGTGCTTTTTGCAAAGCAGCCTCAGGGAAAATGCCATGGGGGAGGTCAATTAGGAAAATTAGTTTTGACACCTTTTAAGGATTTTAAGAATGCCAAAGGTAAGAAAGGGGTGCTTGACAAGCATCAGAAATGTCCATATCACATTGATGCTGTATTGACAGGAAAAGCATTTCTACTGCAATGCGACTAGCCAAATATTAGGATAGACAGTATCCTTGACTCGAGATCGCAGGAACAAGCTGCATCAAACAAATTGGCTCTCAAGAGTATAGTGGAGTGCATGTGGGAGGCAAGGAATATCTTTTTATGGCCATAGAGATGATACAACTGCCAGTCCAGTCCAAATTGTAACAAAGGAAATTTGTTATCCTTGATAGAATTCAGAGCACTGACTGACCCCGTGTTGCGTACATTTTTAGATAATGCACCAAGGAATGCAAGATACACATCCTAAACTATTCAGAATGAATTGATAGAAATATGTGGCAATTTTGTTCGTGAAGTAACGAATTCAGCTGTGTATAACAGTGGCTACTTTGCCATCATTGCCGACGAAGTCACAGATTTTACCAATAATCATTCTGTGCTTGGTGTGTGTAACATAATGTTGGACACTGGTGACCCAAACAATCAAGTCGTAAAGGAAGCATTTTTATAATTTTGTGCAGCTTGAAAGAACTAACTCAGAGACTGTATGCACAAAGCTTGTTGAGTCATAATATTGACTTAAACAAAGTACGTGCTCGACTTATGACACGACAAGCTCCATGTCTTCTTCATTAAATGGCGTTCAGGGCATGCAGATTTCGATCCAATTATCCAATGGCCATATATTTGCCTTGCAATGCCCACATCTTAAACCTGTCCATCAATGCTCCTGTCGCATCCCTGGTCTAACAATTCGTGGTTTTTCTTCTATGGACCCTATCAATTCTGCTTGTTGTTTAGCCTCCTTGTATACCCTTTCATGAAATGTATCAACGTCTCCTCTGAATGCCTGAAGCAAGGAAATAGTATCATCAATCCTCATATATGCATCATAAATATCCAGCTCTTTTCTGCAGTTTTGCTGAAATGCCTTTCAGTGGATACAGAACGCTCTTCATCACAATAAAGGCCACAATATTTTCAAACCGTTTGATGGATGATCCTAAACGATTTGCTTTTTCATTTGTTTCCTTGTCCAATGGCCAGTCAGCTTCTGCATCATCATACAAGTGTGGATGAGCCATCATGTCTGTTGTCATTACAATGGCTGGTGCTAGTTCAAAAAAGTTCTCATATGCTTCATGGCGCTCCCCCCATCGTGTGCAGCACAAGCCTATCACTTTTAGTTTGTGTTGCTGCACTAAAATTGTCAAGGAGAAAAACACGTTCAAGGAATGCTTGATGTTTGGCTGAATTGTGAAAAAATAGAAAGGTTACATTTATTGTGTCTATGACATTACGTATGGGTTGCCACTTACAACTTGCACTGCTCCCATGTACCAGCTGAGTCTATTTCTGAATTCTTCAAGAGAAGTATAATGATACCCTTTTTGGACTACTTCATTTCTGAGATGAAATCTCGATTTTCCAAAACCAACAGGCAAGCAGTTATCTTTAATCCCAAAAGAAGTTATTCGTCGCACTCCACTACCATCTGAGTTTTGAGTCCTACAGAGACGATCTTCCTTCGTATACAACTTTGCAATCAGAGATAGAACAGTGGATTCATTACTGGAAGTATCGCTCGACTGCAGCAGACTTGCCGGACAATATAATTGGTTGCTTGAAATATGCTGATGGTGAACGTGTTTCCAAACATTCGCCATTGGATCTGTATTTCCTGTGACTAGCTGTACATTTTCGGTTATCCAAAGAATTAAAACAACCCTCAGAAACCAAATGGATGAAGAACGGCTGGCATCGCTCACTTTGATGCACATCAACCATCAGATACCTGTAACTGCTGATTGCATCATTGATCAATTTGTGAAGCTAAATCCCTGAAGGCTCTTTCGATTTTTGTATGTAAGCCATTCAGTGAATTTGAATTTAGTCATGATTCTAGTAGCATGCATTGTAACAGCAGCAGAAGTACTTGAATTACAGTTGTATACTAATTTAGCATGCATGGCTGCGCAATTATGCAGTGTTTTGTGACTTAAAAAGTGCGAATGCTGGTGGGGCGTGTCCCTTCAAAATCACTTCACCCCCCCTCCCCCCCCCCCCTTCCCCCCCCCCCCTCGCCCCAAAACCCTGCATCCGGCATGGGGACATCATGTTGCAATACCACCAGCTGGGATAATCTATGTATACCATCGCGAAGAAAAAGTATGGCTACAGTTCCATACTACACGTTGTAAGTACCTTCTGTCTCCTTTTGTTTTGTGTTTCGATCCATCTGGGGAGCAGAATTTGTCTGCGTAGTCGAAAAAGTACGTTGAAGTTGATGGGTTCGTCAAAAAATGGCCGCTTGTAGGAAGCAGTGGAGAGAAAACTAGGCTATGTGACATTGGCTACTAATAGAACAAAGGTACTTCATTCCATGTATGGCCTTTAAATGGCTACAAGTTCAAACATATTAACACGTAGTGCAAAGTTTGTAAGGTTGTCGGTTGTCAAGGGTGGTTGCTAAGGCATTAAGCCACTTTTTCAATATTTCTATAGGTATGCCTTTTGTCCACAAAATGTATGGCCGTATAGGGCTGTGTATAGGAACTTAACAATTCAAGTCACATGCGCGAATATAATCCACATGAATTAACGCAAAATGCGACAAGCATAAGTCCACAAATGAATTAACACAACACTTTTTAGCATTATCAACGAAGGTATGTAATTTAGGCATATACGCATCGTGTTAGTAAAATTCTGTTACCTTTATTGAGGTAGCTTTTAATTATGTGAAATAAAAACCATTGATTAAATTTCATAAGCCACAGTCCCCTAAAAGTGTAGGGGAGGAGTGGGTTAGTTGAGCCACTGGGTTAGTTGAGCCACCCCCTGTTTTAGCTCCATGAAGAAACATAATTGAATTATGTTAACATATATTGGCATTAAGTGTTATGACTAGATTTTTGTCCTAATTTAGGATTTTGTTTTAGTATTCATCAGAATATGAAATTCAAAAATAAGAATTTTGATGATCAAAGTGAAATTCTGTTTTTACGGTTTGTGCCCTCATAATTTCTACACAATGACTATATTCTTGTTTCAGTCTTGGGTGTTTGAAAGTACATGTATGCAGCTATATTTATGTTTTTAATGAATTCTATACTTTGCTTCCTTTTTATACAACTTAGGTAGTTACAGGAAAAGTTAGTAGTGGGGTTAGTTGAGCCATTTGCAAAGGGGGTTAGTTGAGCCATACGCTTTAGCTGCAATTGTATGGCATTAAAATGATTTATTGATTGACGCAATAGAAATAGTGAGCTATGCTTATTTGGCTATGCAGCAATCTCAGAAGTATTCTGTTTTAATTTCTAAATAGAAAAATGACTTTGAATAACGTTAAAAACACTTGCCGATCAATTTCAAGAGCTCTCATTGAAAAAGTGTCATGTATGAATTTGCTTTTATCAATGATTTGACAACATAAGGCCTACTGAGACCTACTTATGTTAGCAATTATTGTGCAAATAACTTTGGCTGAAGGCAGCATATGGCTGAACTGACCCATGTACCTGGCACAACTAACCCACTTGGCTGGGTTAGTTGTGCCATTTGACACCTGTTGATTTTTAATAATGTCCCTATTCTCACGTACATCTCCAGTCTCTAACATTCCTATGACATGTACCCAAGTGATGCCCCTTTACATCAGAGTATTAACCTCTGCTTAATACCAAACCTCAGAGGCAGTATAAACCTAAACCTAAAAAGTGGCTCAACTAACCCACTCCTCCCCTACTGGTCACTTGGTGTTGTCAAGTTTAATTTTTGCTATTGAATAAAACGCCAATTAAATTTCAAGAATCCGTATGCATACTGCTTTGGGCTTTCATTAACACCTGGCCTGGTATTTTGTTGTGACTATTGCTAGCTAGTTTATCACAATTACAACTGATTGCGATTTTTTCCATTTGGAAAAATACAACGATTACTACGTACGTAATCTTGATCTCCAAGGATGCCGATTTTTTTTTCTCACTGTTATACATAAAACGTTGTGCCATACATCTTCTTGCACAATAACTTTAAAATAATACTGCAATTATACAAGAAATACAACAGATCATACATATAATTTATGTGTACAAACTAGTGCACACACTTACACACTTTACGTCTTTAGCATGTCACGGCTGTTTCGAGTGGACAAAAGGCTTATAAATAGAACACAGTGACATTATTTACGGTTCAAGTCAAACATGGCTAGCCGTCATCTCATTAAAAGTTCACCGATCAAAAATGCAAAACGAGTAGCTGTAATGCACATCTTGAAACCATTTCCAACTAGTAAAACTAGTTTGGTTTTTATTTTCACTTAAACGCATGTCCCAACGCGTAGCGTGATTGTACACTTTGCCACGCGCATATTGTACTCTCCAAATGGCGCGAAAAATGCCTTTCAGTCTGACCTTCGTATCTTTTTTTCCGCCCTTATAAGCCGGTGGTATAAAAAGACGCAAAAGTGGAACAATCAACCTTTTTCACGTAAGAATATGCGTTTTACTCGTGGTGCCGCAGTTCCTGCGACTAGCAGAAATCCATAATAACACACCATCCGCTTCATGAATAATGCGCACCACCTCATAAATAGCCATAGAATCCTACCACAAATGCCGATTGGCGGTGCAAACTTCAAAAAGGAGTCAAAGCCAAGTGGAAACCAACAAAGCAAGAGCCTACATACCAGTGCAGGGCCTACATACCAGCAGTGCAGAGCCTACATACCTGTGCAGAGCCTACAGTGATAGTCTATAGCTATTGGTTGCATTTGACATCAGTGTCTCAACCAGACCAGGAGGAGATCCACCCACAATTGTTCTGCACATTGTGCCATAAGGCAATGCAGGTGGTGTAAAAGAACCAATACAAGTGCCAAGTGCAGCCATAAAACTGGTTCAGGATTCATAAGTACATGTGCAAAACATGATGTTATGTTGTAGGTATGTAAACCATTTTACAAGCCATAATGTACCATTTCAAGTAATACAATTGCAGGCTGCCAAAAGGCATGATAGCTGTGATAGATGCACTTGCTCCACCTGCTATTATCACCAAAGTACCTATGCCTTCTGTGGTAGACACAGTTATGTGTCCAATTTATTTGGACTGCTACATCAACCAATACAGCTACCATGCCATGCCTATGTTTGTGGCTGGTGCCTTAAGGAGTGGATTTGTGTCACTGTACGACTGAAGTGCCCCTGCTGCTACTCAGTCACCAGTCTTCAGCCCGCCGAGCTCAAACAGCATGTTCAGTTGCTTTGTGACATAGTGATGCATTGTGGGACAGATGTTGTCCCCAGCTTACAACACACCCCATTGCGGTCAGCACAACAAGCCACAGTTAATGATAGCAGCACAAGTTGTACATGAACGTCTTCAAAACAGCAGTACCTACAGGAGGAGCAGTAAGTACATACATGCAATGTTACTATATATCAAACTAACACATGGTCTTTTTTTCCAGTATGTGGATGACATAGCCACGAGCAGCCATCAGCCAGCTCAGTAAATGCAGCAGGAAGCGTCGGGCTAATGAAATGAGTAGCACTAGGTGCAGAGAGCTCCACTGTCATATTTGAGACTGAACTGAAATCCTTGGACAGAACGGAAGAGCTTTTGCTGAAGTCTGCAGGGATCACCAAAGGCATAGGGCTGGCACTCAAGGCTGATTTGGGGTTGCCATAGAATGCTGAGAAGGTATTAACTCAGTACATATACAATAACACTGATCATGCTATTATTGGCCCCTCCCACAACCCTTTGTGATGCAATTGGTGCTCCTTTATGCAACTGCATATATGGATGGATTTGGATTTCACAGGCCACTTACTATTGCAGGTGGTTGAAGGAGGCAGGAGTTAGCCTTGGTACAGCAGGTTCTTTCAAATCACTAGTCGGTGATAACTTGGAGGTAGAATTGACTCCATTTTCAGTTTGCTGTTTCTGGAGGGGGAAAAGAGATCAAGGGTGAATTGGATTCGTTCCCACCATGCAAAGCCAGATGTGGGTTGATAACCAAGTCCATGCACTCCCAGTTCAACCTTGCAGCTACGTATAAAACCACCCCCAATCCATTAGACAGGCTTACGTGCATTGTGAAGGAACACTACTTAAAGGTCTTTCCTCAAATTCAGAGTGCAACACTTCCTACTTAAGCTTACGTATACGTAGATGCAATATGCTCAATAACAGTAATACCATATTTATTCTCATGTGTCTTCACTAGACAGCACAGCCTAATGGAGTCAAGAGTGTTGGATGGTGGGCTAAAGAGTTAAAATGGCATCGCGATTCAAGTAAGCCAGGTTAAGCTAGGTAGGAGAGGTCAATGGCGTCAAACATCGCGGAAATATGGCAATATTCAAAACGCATACTGCATGAGCTAGGAATCGCGGCACCACGAGTTTTATTGAAAATCTAACAGCCAAAACTATCTCAGTTATATTATAAAAGTTTCAGGGTACTTCATAAGGGCGGAAAAAGTACCAGAGCAATCTGTATCACCTGACCTCAAATAATACACACAGAATTCGCGAGCGTATAACATAGTATCGACAGAATATAAGCGGCATTAACTCACATTGTTCAGAGCGCCAGACAATATAGAAGTAGGATCCGAAGTCAAAAGAAGAGTTCAAAACAGTCCTCGTGGTAAAAGGGAGCATTTTTAAGCCCATGTTGGTTGCTAAGGTCGTAATTAGGTCCGTTGCTATGAAAAAATTTCGTATCACGGGGCGTAGCCTTTTTGTCACAGGTTCAATGGGAATGAAACAGCCGTGATGTAGGCACACACACACACACACACACACACACACACACACACACACACACACACACACACACACACACACACACACACAAGTACACACACACACACACACACACACACACACACACACGCCTCAATATCGAGAATTATTACGGCAGTAACTCTCATATAGGATTTGTGCCGTATCATGAAATCATTTTAAAAAACGCGTCCCGAGTATAACTCACGAACCGAGAAACGGATAGTGTAGCTCTTTATTGCTATCGATCCACAATGGAAAGACGATCATTTTCATGTTTTGTTCAAGTCGCTAGACCGTTTACTTTTTAAGAGAACAAAAAAGCTCGTTGTTCTCGTTCCCAGACCGAAATTTGTCCATAGTCGTCGTCGTCGTCTTTATGGGTGAGTATAACTCGAGATAGGAAAGGTTTTCAAGAGCGCCAGTTACACCAAAAATCGTAAAAAATTCTGACAATACATATTCAGGTATCAGATATATAAATAAAGCATGTAACCAATAACGTAATTTGCAGCTGTTCTCGCGCGCCAAGATATCAGTACGTAATCGCTACGTAATAATTATAGAGAGTTAGCTATATTAAAACCGTTTCCATGACAATGCTTCAGAATTGTGGATTGTGTATGATTGGCATGGAACAGGTGTGAGTTTCATTTTGTGTTTTTAGTTTTGCTCACCACTTTTAGCTAGCGAAGTTGTTTTTGTCAAAATGCCTTTACGGCTACGAAAGAGGAAAGCTAAGCGACGAGAGGAATACCTCCTAGATCGAGACTATGAGTTAGAGTCCTCCCGAGTTCGCTACGATGCTGATCATGATGCTGAACAAAGGCGGGCGTCTGCTCGTGATATTTACCACTGTGCAAAACGTTTGTTATACGATAGTGTATATTTATGCGTATATTTGAGGAATGCGCAAAATATAACCTGTGTAGTATATTTGAAGTGTACGACCGCGTATATTTGAGAATACGCAAGTGTCAAATACGTCACCGTTTATATAAGCACACCTTCAAAATATACGATAGTGTATTCTTAAGAGTATATTTGAATATACTGTAGTGAGGCGTATATATCATTCCATAAAATCCCACTGTTTACATAAGTATACCACAGAATTAATTCATGAGTGGTCAGACCCGTACCCGGACCCACGTGAGGTAGGAAGGTATGTAGGCATCGAAGTCTGGGAAGGAGTGCTACTTTGCTTCTATTAATGCTGCTGGACGTCAAAGGTTAGCTATGTCTGCTTGGTGTACCCGTATATACGGCGGTAAATTTTGTAAGCGGTAGGCCGGGCCCATGGTGCATGGCTATGGCCTATGCTAACTCGCCAGTTGAGTTTGGTCATGATCACATCGGATCCCAGTAAATGCTACAATGGAAGCAGTAGAATGCCAACACAGTAGACCTCTATTGGACCCCTGTACAAATGTTTGTGTAGTACGATAAAAAGTGCTCCAATTAGAAATGTGCTTAACTAACCGTGCATGTGATTTGTAGATTTTAGGCGGGCTATTTCATGGTCGTGTTGCTTTTGGTATGAACAGACTGAAGGACTGTAAGAATCGCGCTGAGATCAGGGTTTTGATCGTTAAATGGCAATAGTTCGTCTTTCCAGAGTTTATAAGTTACCGGTATTATGTGTTGCAGTTGCTAAAGAATGAATTCACCTTTCTCTATTTGCACTAGGTTGGCAAGTGTCCTAAGTGTTCCCGTTCGGTTGAACAACCGAGATGATAGAACAACAGGCACAATGGAGCGCGAAGGTATAGACCTATTCATTTGTTGTGTTTTGCTAAGGTTTTTTTTTAACTTGCAGACTCCGACCGGACGGTATGGTAAGTGTTTAACCCGCACTGTTCCATTGTTTTAAGTCAAACATCGGAAATAGGAGACAAGAAAGGTAAGCATATCACTTACCCGATAATGTATCTGTTGCTTTATATATAGAATCATGTATAAACAGAACGAGGATATGATATGTGGTGAGTGAAATAATTTTTTTTACGATATGAATTTATTGTTCGTATTCTGTACAGGTGCCTTTGATCGAATATATGCAGATTGCCGCCTCGGACTGTTAGTTTGTTGTTTTGTTGTACATGTGCAAAATGATTAGAATTTTAAATTGACTAAACTGGATCGGGAACGAGGGGTGGGAGTGGTAGGAGGATAATGTACGGAATATGAAGCACTTAGTATACGGTGACCGACAACGTAGCCACAAAGTGAATTCAACGGTTTGCTAAGCAACCACAAATGTCGCGTGATCGGTTATATTTGAATATACGCACCTGCGTATATGGTTCTATACGCTGGTGTGTATATTTAAGGTGTATATTCAAATATACGCTATAGAATACGCAATCGTATAACAAAGTTTTTGCACAGTGTACAGAGCAAATCGAACTAGAGTCGAACCGAGCTATTAAGAGGTGGCAACAGGAAAAGAATTCTGTTGCGGTGCGAGCTTCTAAGAAGCGACGTTATGAACTGAACTCAGACGAGAAACGAGCTTCTAAGAGGGAAAGCTTGGCGCGCGAGTTTCGAACTAATGGAACAGCTGCAAATGTAACATAACTGTAAACATTGTGTTACTAGGCAATAAACGTGGGAATTACAACGGCTGGATTTTATCGTACAATTGTATTCAGTTACTTCTACGTACATTGTACTACATGTATACCTATATACTAGTAGTCAATTATTTAAAAAAATGAATGAAACAAGATATAAAAAACATTCTCTCTGAGAATTAAAGTTAGTGGTATATAGGATTTGAAGGCAATGCATGGTGGTGTAAAAAGAAAGGAACAAGGGACCGGATACAATGATTATTCCTATATTTAGCACTGTATAGAACGACATTACAATTATGTTGCTAAATATAGGAATAATAATTGTATCTCCACTGAATCCCTTGTTCCCTTTCTTTTTACACCACCATTGCCTTCAAACCCTATATACCATGACTAACTTTCTCAGAGAGAATGTTTTTTATATCTTGTGTATATGTAAGTTCTGGTAGCCCAGCTCCATCACTCTGCTTCTCAATTAGGTTCAGGATCTTTGAAGACAGATTGGTGGCCCTCAAAATGGCAAAGGAGATTTACATACCCCAAATCCCATCAGTGTACATCATAAATAACCTCAATCAATAATCATAAGAGTCTATAACATCTACGCATACCAGCATACTTTTTACACCATCACATGTTGTTGCACAATGTAAGTACTCATAAAAACTCCTTTTCACCAGCTTCTTCAAGTATACGTACAACACCCTTAAACGTAGGGCGTAGCTGAGGTAAACGAGTACATGATTAGTTTTAATATACACATTATGTACATAATGAACTGTCTATCTTGCCTTTGGATCTGTATTCCAGCACTTTATCATAAGGTTTTTAAGAAAGTCGGGACAACTGTCGGGTATGTCAGGACGCTGTTATTATAAACATAATAAATTTGACGTGGGGTGGGGGGAAGAAGTTGCAAGTAGTGATGGAATAATTCATCATTCAATACTAGAACACATACCTCACCAGTAGCTACAGCAGCAATCATCTGTACAAAGCTATCACAGTCACTGAATGGTACAGAGTGTGTCACCATTTCCCATAGCACAATGCCATATGAGTAGACATCACATGCCAGGTTTGGTCTTTGCTTTTTCTTAAAGAGCTAAATCATTGTGTAGAAAACGTAAAGGATACTTTATATAACAAGTCTTCATACCTCTGGAGCTGTCCAAACAGGAGTACCGCCTGCACTTGATGAACATGTGCGATCAAAATACTTTGCACTACCAAAATCAGTAACCTGCATGGCATGCATTTATTTTCAGTTTCACTTAATTGAAATAAACAACTCCTTTTGCTCATACCTTCACAACATCGTTAGGAAACGTGAGTACTGTTTTGTGATACCAATGGTACAAATATACATTACACCATACTCATTAGTTACCATTCATAGACTTTAGGTCTCCATGGAGAATTGTTTGTGGTGCATCATAATGAAGGTAGGCCATGCCTTGAATAGTGGAGTATATTCATTGAATGGTTAGCTAAGTAATGGATAATACCTCTGGCCACTTGAGTGGCCCAATTCAGGCTTCTTTTTATATTTGGAGAAGTTGTCTTCAGGACTTTGTCCAAAGAGTTATCAGCCAGTTCTGCCAGTTATAGATATGCAATTGTAAAATATTACATTCTATTAAACAAACCCAATATTATTAGGTGATTTCCATCAGAATCTTGATAATAGCCATGAAAGAATACTATGTTTTTGTGTCTTAGAGATTTCATGATTGCTACCTGAAATAGACACAACTTGCTTAAAGTGTAAAGGATGTGAAAATGTACTTCATTTTGAATGGTCTCAGCACTTGTCACATGAATCTTTTTCACTGCCACCATCATGTTCTTGGATTTCCACATAGCCTTCAGAACTGCTCCAGAAGTACCAGATCCTATCTTCTCCCCCAGCTCAAAGTCATTAGTTGATTCCTCTTGTGGAGGAAATAAAACAATGAGCAAGTAGTGCATGTGCATTTGTGTCAGGGTTGTTTGCACTGTGCGTGGTGAATAGTACTGTGTAAGTGCATATACAATTATGTCTTAATTATCTATATTTAAAATGGATGTGAAGCGTAATAACTAGATCAAACCATATTTACCCGGTCACAACATGAAGGCATATTGATAAACTCTTTTAAACACGGGTTTAGTTTATTTCAAGATCCTATATGCTCGATAATCTAATCTAATACTATAATTTCCAACGTCCGTACGTCCGCGTAACCACCTATTTATAAACTCCGCCTATTGTGGGTTTGAACACAACTAGCAACGCGTACCTAGCAACCAATCGAAACGACCACTCCCACACAAATGACCAATGGCAATTGACCGGTGTTCATTCATCGTACAGACCGGAAGTAGTACATGTACATGTATTTCATTGCGTGCGCGGGCTATTAAATAAATTGCGTAGTAACCGTATATTACAACAGGTGGTAGATTACTGAACATTCTGCACCTCTTATAGAATCACTTCCGTGATTTTTCACGGGGTAAGACCTAGTATTTATATAATATTTGGGACAGTGTCCTGCAAAATCGGCCTTGTGGGGTTATAATTTTATCACTATAAAAATTGCACGTTCTACTAAACAACACATCTTCGCGACAGTACTACTTTTTTCTTTCAAATTTCGTACACTTGTTCCCACACCATTTCTCTGTGTGAAAATCGATTTTTGTGATCTACACATTTTCCGTGCCGCGGATACAACAATCATTAACCCCGCGGGTTAGAATTCCTCATTTCTCCACGTACGAGTGTTGAAAACGCGTCAAATTCGGGTTGCACATAGAGGAGTCCTGTAGCTATTGAGTTGTTCTGTTCGTTAAGTTCTATATCATCCGTTACGGAGATACAATTGAACAAACTACGGGCACGTTTTCCCGCTTGATTCGCGCCATGCAATGATTTTGACAAATCGCGTCCCGCTCACAGGTGTTTGCGGCCATATATTTTGTGGACAGTAGGTTTATAACCCGAAATATTGAAATGATTACGTATTCCCTTAGCAACGTCCTAGACAACCAGAGCCAAGAAACGTGAGCCTCCTGTACAAAAACAGGAATTATACCAGCGTCATTTAAAACCTCGAAACAAAAGAAGCATCATCTTTCTACAAATACTGCGTTTCTCGTGTTACAGTTTTGACGCTACGGCAAGTTATGGTTCGTGAAAGCGGGTAACCCTCGACGTACCTCTCCACTTTGAAATAAGTTTTCCACGCTCCCGACCGGTAAAAAGTTTTGATTCAAGTAAATCTTAGAGATAACAGAAGGTACTAACTGATTCCATTATCTGCTTATAGCCGCCTTTTTTTGGGCTAGAGATGCGTATTGCTGAAATATCGTGAATTTAACGGTATACGTATCAGGAGGAGGGATCGCTGCCACGTTTTGTGGATCTATAGGAAGCAGGTGCTCCTTCATAATCAAGGACAGTCTTCTAACTGGGTCATGTACCGAATGGTACGTACGTTGCAAGAAGTCAACTTGGTATGGATGGACTCTGCTCCTTTCTCCCTCAGACGATCGGTTGAGAGCTGGTGGAAGCCAGTGACTGTGTGACATGCTGTCTGCACATCAGCATCTGAAGGTCCAGGTTCTTCTGCACACTTGTGAGTGCTGTACTCACCAGCCCGTATTTCCTTTCCACATGTTTGCTGGCAATGTACCACTAGCAAGGTCTGAATGAATGGTGGTGTGGGCTTCAGCGGTGAAGGAGCCAAAGGAGTGTCCATGATGCAGCATGGACACTTGATCTTACTGCAGTTGGAAGCCATGAACCTGTGTATGATATGTCGATGCAGCCAGTGCCCCACATCAGTGGCGTATCCAGAGAGGGTGCTCCGGGTGCTTGAGCACCCCCCTCGGCCAAAATTGTAACCATTAATTATTAACGATAACGTATTTGCTGTGCGCCAAACAAAGGCCCCCACTTTTCGTATCGGACTTGAAGCAAACTGCCCCCCCCCCCCACTTTTCGTATCGGACCTGAAGCGAACTGCACCCCCCCCCCCCCCCCCCCACTTTTCGTATCAGACTTGAAGCAAACTGCACCCCCCCCCCCACTTTTCGTATCGGACCTGAAGCGAACTGCACCCCCCCTCCCCCACTTTTCGTATCGGGCCTCACTTTAAGCACCCCCCTCACTGAAATCCTGGATACACCACTGCTACATGGTAGCTCCAATGGTTCAGTGGTGCACAATTGTCAGGCACAAGGGACACTGAAGTTGGTCCAGTACGTCTGGATTGTTGGTACTGGCAAGTATATGGTCTTGTGCTGAGAAGCCTGTCTGCATGGCAGGGGCTATTCCGCGTAAATCTGAGCTGCACTATTGTGGGCTGGACAGCCTGCATGTGGTGGTTTAGGATGACATATCTGAGTACTATCACATACACATGTACACGCAGCATATAAAATTATAATATCACCATGCAGTCAACTTCTGTGTGGGCCTTCCACTCAAAAGGAATACTGTTGGGCCCATGTTTGTGGTATCACACAAAGGATGGTGGGTGGGTGGGTGCATGTCCAGGGAGGTGTTGATAAGGAATTTGGAGTGCAAATCCTTTGCAAACTGTATGCAGTTATATGTTTTCCTCTTCTTTTTGGCTTTATCCTCCACTAAGAAGCTGCCACACACTCTGCATCGCTCTTCAACTTTCTTTGCGTGTATCTCCATTCTTAAATACTGAAATTATTCATAAAAACTCCTGCCTTATTCTGAAGTTAAAAAAAAAGGCGGCTATTTATGAGTGATATGAATATACTCTCCTATGTGTGCTGATCATTATATTACTCGCTTACAGATTTCTACCGGTTGGTTCGTCCACAAAGACCGCTCAAGTACACCCCGTCTTTTCCCGCCAAAGTTGCATTGATGTGAAAACGGGCTGCGCAGAACCACTCATAATAAATGTAGTGCTTGGGCAATTATGGCTTACGTATAGCTGTGGTAGAGTGTTTTCATGAGCATTTTCTCTTCTCGGAATGTCATAAGACGAGTATGATATAGGCTCGCAAAAACAGATATCGTATAATGAGATGCGGCTAGAATTTTTTTTGGTGGCTAATACTAAATTACGGTATCGCTTAATTATCCAACCTACTGTCCAGCCGCAAACATCTGTGCGCTCAGTGAATAGGAAGGCTGTGATTATATCATTGGCGCGAATCAAGCGGGAAAATGTGCCTGTAGTTTGCTCAACTGTATCTCCGTAACGGATGATTCAGAAACTAACGAACAGAACAAATCAATAGCTACAGGACTCCTCTATGCACACTCCGAATTTGACACGTTTTCAACACTCGTACATGGAGAAATGTAGATTTCTAACCTGCGGGGTTAACAATTGTTGTATCCACGGCACGGAAAAGATGTAGATCACAAAAATCGATTTTCACACAGAGAAATGGTGTGGGAACAAGTGTACGAAATTTGAAAGGAAAAAATAGTACCGTCGCGAAGATGTGTTGTTTAGTACAATGTGCAATTTTTATAGTGATAAAATTATAACCCCACAAGCCCGATTTTGCTGGACACTGTCCCATTTATATACAAGTGAAAATTGGTGTACATATCATAAGAATAAAAACAACAATGCTATATATTTGCATCCCTTAATTAAGCACATTCTAATGTAACTTTATAGAGCTATATGAAGAAGCAATTGAATATAATAACATGTACTAAATGGCAATCCATGTGTACATGTACGTGTATTAAACTTTATTTAACTGAAAGTACTTATAACCTTTAGAATATACCAAACCGTGACAGTGACACTACAACATGCTGCAATAGTTTTAGGCCTCCATCATAACTAAACTGATCAATGAACTCCCATAAAACATTCGGATCCAATATGGGCCAAGTTCAGTGATTAAAAGTTCATTATTTTGCTCTCACCAGCAATGCAAATAGAATTCATTATTACCACAACAAACAAGTACACAGCAGCTGCAATTTATCTAAGGCACATAACATATGCTGAGACCACTATCAGTATGGTGCCAGTAGTACTGTTTGTATGCATCAGTGTGGTCACAACATCACTAACCAAGAGACTTAAATACCTAAAATCTGTCACAGGTATCTGATTGTATGTCATACCTTTATATGCAATGGATGTGAGGTTGCTTGTAGGTGTCTGTATAGGTGAGATAACATCATGAATAGTGGTTTAAAATAAGATCATGATGCGTGCATGAAATTCAACCCATAGATATAATGGAGGAAAATGGCCCCACATTTGTATTATTAAAATGCAATAAAATGTTTGAATTTGTATAATGTCTGAACATTTAGCGTTATAGAATTCCTATTTTCAACACTTCATACTACACCATTTCTTTATGGTAAAATACATTTTGGGGTCTTGCACTAGCTCCATGCCAGTATTGCAAAGTCCAATACACCACCAACTGCCATAACGTTTGGCAAGAGTAATCAAATCGCATCAAATTCTGTTTGTTGGTAGAGAGGTCCGGTACCTGTTCTGTTTGTTTAGGCATCTGCTACAGAGATACAGTTGAAAAAAATACAAAGTACATGCACATTTCCCGCTTGATTAATGCCAACGATGTAATCAATACACTGAACGGGACGCAATCATTGGTGCAAATTGTGCATGAAAGCGTGTCATAGTTTGTTTATTGTATCGAATGAGTAAAATTTAACTAACAAAACAATAATCCAATAGCTAATGTACCTCTCTACATACAAACCGAATTGGATTACTCCTGCCCAAAATTTATGGCAGGTTTGAACCCAGTAGAGTATCAGACATTGCAATACTCATGGCTTGGAGTAAGTGCAAGACCCCTAAATGTGTTTTACCATTAGCAAAATGTTGTAGTATGAAGTGTTGAAAATAGAAATTCAATACAAAAAACCGTTCAGAAGTTATAGCAGTTCAGAAACTTGCAGCCAATATAGTTAGCTATGGTGGGCCAGTAGGAAAGGAGAGTTGTGGTTCAAACTAACGAGCTAATAACACAGGAATGTGTTTCACATGATATAAAAACCCTAAATAAAAGTTTTTGGTCCTAAAATGTGAGAAGGATTACAACCTGCAGCACAAGCCATGTCATAAAGTTATACATACATAAATGCAGTAATCACGTCAGTTCCTTGTGATACCATTCAAGGTAAATGACATATTATGCTATAAAATATTATGCAATGCATGAACAGATTGACCAATTATATATATTTGGGAAGCTCAAATTTAGTATTTAATGCTGTACCGTATACAAATGCATACCTTAATTTCTTTGTCTTCCAATGCCTGGAGAACTTGCTTAAATGTAGGTCTTTTCTGAGTGCCACATCATATAAATGTAATTATGATTTTACGCAGCATTTCTATACCTTGTGATCACTGTCCCAGCACTGTTTCATCAGAGCTGATAGGAATTCAGGACATGATGATGGAATATCAGGACGCTGAAGAAATATACAGTGTTGAAAAGCTTATTACAAGTAAATAATATAATTAATACCTTGTTCTCCTTGACTACTTTGGAATAAATGGCTGCAAGACCCATGCCATCATATGGTACCTTGTGGGTCACCATTTCCCAAAGCAGTATGCCAAATGAGTAAACATCACATGCAAGGTTAGGTTTTTGTGTATCATCAAAAAGCTACAAATGTAGGAGGGAAATGGTCAAAAGTAGGAAGCCGTAACGTTCACAAACCTCTGGTGCTGACCACAAAAGACTAATGGCAGTTCGTGTTGCATGTGTTACTTTGAATACTTTTGCACAGCCAAAATCACTGATCTGATGATTTCATATGTGTTAATACATAGGAAGCTGTGCAACCAAACATTTGCCCTTACTTTGACAACATCACCAGGAAATGAAAGCACTATAAACAATTTGGTATCAATTTCAGTACTCTTTCAATGGAAAATAAAATACAAACCATTGAGGGACTTTAAATCTCCATGAAGTATAGTGTCAGGGGCATCATAGTGAAGATAGCGCATTCCTGCAAAGTATTATTTGTTGGCACAATGAAATGATTATACACGCTCATTGCCAATTTTAGGCTCCTCCCCCTTTTCGTATCCTGCTGTACATACGATCGATTTGACCATAGATATTCATATCTATGATTTGACCTTGTCATCAAACTAGACCCTTGTGATTCACATATATTTTGACACTTGTCAACCAATGACTGAAAGATGGACAAGTCAAACCTGCATGTACTACTGCAGCCATCGTTTATAGCTCTCATTATGCTGCTCAAACATACTTCAAACCAACCTTTCGTGATTATTGAAAAGTTGCTTCATCACCCTGCCCTTAATATTTTGTAAAAAAAATTCAAAAAAAGTGATCCTTGAGATTTAAAGCCATACAAAGTAATGTTGTTATCAAATCTGATTTGTTTCAATCAACCAAATTGGACTGTGTTGATTAAGTTATTTAAAGACCTCTATATCAGGAGAACCTGATCTGTCATCACCTTGTGCAACTTGTGTGGCCCAATATATACTTCTTCTAGTATCAGGAGTAAGCTTCTTAACAGCATTGTACAATGAATCTTCAGCAAGCTCTGTGGAAAAACAGTTTAATTCAAAATGTTTTTAGTTTTAAACAACCATACCCATTAATATCAAAATGCTTCCATCAGGATCCTTAGTAACACCATAGAACTCTACAATGTTTTTATGTCTTATTCCCTTCAAAGTAGAAAGCTGAAAAACCAAGCAATAAGATACCTGTATTAAAAAAATTTATGTTCACCTCTTTTTCTTCAGTATCTAGACATGCTGCATTCATTTTCTTCACGGCAATTAATTTTCCATTTGACTTCAGTACAGCTTTGTACACAGCACCTTGTCCTCCTTCTCCAAGTTTCTCTTTCAGTTCAATGTCATAGAGCTCCCCTGTGCAATTTAAACACACAAAACCTCAACAAAAAGCATATATTAACATGACCAGACCTTCACGTTGCGAAGAGAAGAATCCCTAAAGGAATTAGAAAATGAATGCACTTTAATAAAACATGTTCACATACATGCATTTGAGAGTAAAAATCAAGTATCCTTAAAGGATATCGACTTGCAATTGTGGCATTGCAAAAAGATATAAAAATAAACACAAATAATACTATGCTACAAGACAATCATTTAATAATCTAGTTGCATGAGATGTACACCAGAGTGAGGGCAATGGCTATTTTCATTGCTCTTGAATAACTTAACATTTGGAATGGACGTGAAGTAAATGTTTATGTAAGATTAATAAGTTTAAAAGGAAATTTTGAATACGATGGTACTTTCAACAACTTACAGTTGCAATTCGACTGGGTTTTTTGGGGCGCAAACATCCATAAAATGATCTGCAACAGAAAATAAGACACAAGAGCTTCACCTATCTCTTCAAACCAATTCTCTCCAAGTTTACCAGCTGCTCAGTTTAGTGTGTTGTGAAGGTTACTTAACTGAGTCTCATGGTGACAAGGTATAAATGAAAACCATTGCTTCAAACCTTTTAGTTTGTGGGGTTTCTGATGCTTGTTTGATGACAATAACACCAACCAATTCAGTTCTAAATAGGTTCATAACCTACAAAGCACACAAAGTACTATGCTTTAATATTGTGGGTATGAGCAGTACATGTAGAAAACAAAATTAGTACGGGCTGAGAGCAAATGTGTGGACTTGGTTTTTTTTCTTGGGGGGGGGGGCAATGGCAAGTGACATTGCATCTCAAAAAAGAAACTGTCTTTGACTTGTTCTCTCCAATTTTAATACAGTGTGGTTTTGTCCATGGCATGCTTGGCTGATTGTGTGTGTGTGTGTGTGTGTGTGTGTTACTGTGCATGTGTGTGTGTGTGTGTTACTGTGCATGTGTGTGCAATATGCATATGTGTGTACACACACGCCTGTCTTTTCAGACAAAAGATAACTGGGATGACCTTGCACTGCCTAAAATAGCCCTGCATGCCATGAACAAATCTAAACAAAACCACACTGTTGTGATGCATGTCACCGCCATTTCACACGTCTGCTCTCAGCCCACTCAATTTTGCTCTTGGCTTGTAATCATTTTTTTCTTGGCTGTGACCCCTTTTGCCCTCACATCACTGCTGATATGGGGCCACCGTATCTCAGATTATCAATGCACCTGAACCATTTCAATGGTACAAAATAATTTTATCAATAAATTGCAATACTTAAAATAAGGTCATTGCAGAAATTGTGTACACACTGTCACAAATAAACATTTAACAGCCATATTACAAATCACGTCTGAGGTTTATCAATAATAGGTCAATTAGTGGTATAAAAAGACGTAATTGAGGCAACAGTTAGCCATGAAATTATGTTTTTATAATTGGAATTATATATTACTCCATCAATTTGAATGTATAAATTTTCCATATAAGGATAATTGACAGGTAGTATTGTTTGATGCCAAGGGTCACTACAATAACATTCATACATGAACGTTAACATACCCTTTCACTCCTTTGAACTGGGTAAGAGTGGGAATGTATTGATTTGGGCACAACTGTATAACTGCTTCTCCCTTCTTGTTTCTAATCTCCATGTTGGCACCCTCTTGGATCATAAAACATGCCCAAATGATTCTGCTGGCAGTTCCAGCATCTGATGGAAGCTTGGCTTGAGATTGTAGTTTGTCTTGAATCTTGAAGGATTGGAAAGGACCAAATGTAGTATATTATGCCAGTAACATGTACTATGTATACCTTTAGCAGTTGTGGGTTATCTTTTGATGGTGCTGCCATTTTTTGTATCATAAAGGCATAATGTAGTGGAGTATCTCCATCTTTGTCTACAGCATTTATATCTGCACCATAGCCAACCAACTGCTCTGCCACAACCAGATGCCCAGCCATCAGAGCTAAGTGCAGAGCTGTCTGTTCACGAGCATTCTTCGCATTAAGGTCACAGTGTTCCTAATATTAAAACAGTAATGGCATATCAAATTATAATATTCTTGGCAGGGTCAGTTATTGCTATAAGATTCAATTATACATAACTACAGGTTGAATATGCACAATTAACACTACACACACACACACACACACACACACACACACACACACACACACACACACACACTAGCCTCATCCCCAGGCCCTGTTTTATTAAAGTTACAGGGGTAAAAAAACAGGGCCTGGTAGACACTGCCAGGGTCCTAGCGTGCATGCACTAGTTACTTGGGGTACCATTCCGTATACTCGTCTGATTTTGCGATGGCTTATTCTGCTCGTCTGATTTCGCTCGTTAAAACACGATAAAGAATAAGCCACCGCTTTTCGAAACTCAACAGAATACACCATCGCGAGTATACGAAATGGTTTCCAAAAGGAAATTACGGTTTCTGGGACAAACTAGCACATACACGCTAGGACCCTGGCAGTGTCTACCAGGCCCTGTTTTTCACCCCCGTAACTTTAATAAAACAGAGCCTGGGGACGAGGCTACACACACACACACACACACACACACACACACACACACACACACACTCACACACACACACACACACAAACATACACACACAATCCATCCTAAAATACAGATCTTGAAAACGTGAAACACAATCACAGAAAACAGACAAACGAGATTCAAAATTCATCAAATTTAAATACCTGACACAGTACATGTATATCAATCTCTTAAAATTTCAGGTCCTAAACTTAATAAGGTTCTTCAGTAGAGGAAAACACTTCTGGTTCCATGTAAAGTGCTTGACACTTATTAGTTATTTCTGAACTGATTTTTTTTTATACATGTAGTTATACTAAAAAATTGCATTTCCTATAAAAACTCATTTTAGGTTGATGATATTTTGTAGCTGGGCTTAACTGATCTGGGAAGGTATTGTGTAATTAAGTGCCTTCATATTGACTTCTATTTAAATAGTAGATCTGTAGGGATGGCCAAGTCCAGTATCCCGTTACCTGAAATTTGTGTAGATAACTACGGACTAAATTTTGCTTGGTGGTTGCGGCCAACAAATTGGAGAAAGAAAAAGAGCTGGCTGTACTTCCTGCGTTGCTACGAGGTAAACTGGTTGAGTGCTACATGTATGTGTCCCTCGAAGATAACAAAAAATACAACCATGACAAGAAAAGGCATTGATGGATAGAGCTGGCATCTCCAAAGATCCGTTAGCTTTGGCGAAGGTCTTCTCTGAGCGCAGGCAAGGTGCGCAGGCAAGGTGTGCAAGAAACGGTGAAAGACTTTGAAGGTGCGCTCAAAAGCTCTTCAACGAAGCCTATCCTGAAGAGACCGCTTCAATGTCTGGCGTGCTGCAACAAAGATTCTTTACGGGGTTACGCTCAGACATAACCAAGCACATCCTACTTAAAGGCAATCCTGCCACATGAGGGTGACCCCAGAAATGAGAGGAATGCTGGACACAGTCGTTCAAACCAGCCAGGTGATGATAGTTAGAGGAAGACAATAAAGAAGCCCTGGTACATAGAGAAGAGGACGCTACATGTATGATCCAAGATGATGTCATCATCTTGGATCATAGCTTCCTCTAATCCATTTACAAGTTTAAACAACAGTAAATGGTTATATACATGTAGACTAAGCTTATAGTGGTGGTAGATTTGTCATGTACATTGTGAAGTGTATCAGCACCAGGTACACACATTTGTCACATATCATAACTACATATAAATATACATAGAACACATGTGTGAGCAAGCCAATTTATTTCTACATGCACTCTTTTACTTATTTAGGATACCATAGGGCCTTTTTAGTAGTAAACTCTAACACCCCCTCCCCACCCCCATTTTGCATACTATTACAGATAGACAACATGTCTGTTAGATATTTTTGATTAACCATCGTAATATACCAATGTTCTCCCATATTAGTAAATTTCGAAGTACAATTTAATGTTAAAACAACTCACTGAAGCAGCCAGAGCGTTGACTACATAGATATTGCCACTCAGAGCAGCCAAGTGCAGCATTGTATATCCATCATCAATCTTGGTGTTGATATATTGTGGAGTGAGTTTGACGAACATCTCAATGATGCTGCAGAAGTGAAATCAGTACAAATTATTTCTAAAGCAATCACTCTGTCGATCTAAATATTAGTACTATAGCAGATACACATGTCTGCCCTGTGACATCCCCACATGCTAGCTCATGGTGGTTAGATCTACAACTGTGTGAGCCAGGGATGTGTGTGCCTTATGCCTGGACAAGCCTCACCATGCTTTGTCTTGCAAAGAAAGGCAGTGATGACATAACCAACCATAAGATATAGTAAACCACAACCTAAGGAAGACTTGGTTCAACCCCAAAGCTAAAAGCAGGCTATTGCAGCAGATGTTCTTATGGAAAAGGGGGGTGTCTGTGACTTTCATCTTAGTGTCCTCTCCACAAACTTGCAACAAAAAGCATCCTCACTACAACTGCACCAGGTTTTTTGCCTTCTATAACCTCTGAACCTTACAGTAGTGACTTTCCCTTTCCTTGCACATAAACTGACATCAATCATCAATGAATTGATGTGTAGATCTATATATGTGTATCTAGAATGCAAAATGTTTTTATAACATATATACTTGGGACAGTGTCCAGCGAAATCGGGCTTGTGAGGTTATAATTTTATCACTATAAAAATTGCATGTTACACTAAATAACATATCTTTGCAAAGGTACAACCTTTACCTTTAAAAGTTCGTACACGTGTTCTCACATCATCTCTCTATGTGGAAATCGATTTTGGTGCTCTAATTATTTTCCATGCCGCGAGTACAAAGATTGCTAACCCAACGGAATAGATTTCAACATTTCTCCATGTACGAGTGTGGAAAACGTATCAAATTTGGGTTGTACGTAGAGGAGTCCTGTAGCTATTGATATGCTCTGTTCGTTAATTTCTGTATCATCCGTTATGGAGATAGAGTTGAACAAACTACGTGCATGTTTTCCCACTTGATTCGCGCCAATGATTTTGGCAAATCGCGTCCCGCTCAATGTATGGGGAGGCGGTGATTATATCTTTGGCGCGAATCAAACGTGAAAACATGCATGTAGTTTGCTCAACTGTATCTCTGTAACGGATGATACAAGAATTAACAAACAGGAAAAAAAGAATAGCTACAGGACTCCTTTATGTACACTCCGAATTTGACGCATTTTCAACATTCGTACATGGCGAGATGTGAAATTCTAAACTGTTGGATTAGCGATCTTTGCACTGACGGCATAGAAAATAATTACAGCTCCAAAATGAAAACAAAAATAGAGAAATGATGTGGCAACATGTGTACGAAATATGAAAGGAAAAGGTTGTACCGTTGCGAAGATGTGTGGGTTAGTGTAGCGGGCAATTTTTATAGTGATAAAATTATAATCCCACAAGCCCGATTTTGCTGGACACTGTCCCAATTCTATTATAATTTTTTTTTTTGTATGTAACTTAAACATGAACAACTAAGGCCAAGATATTCCTTAGACTGCCTTTGGATCAGGTAAGCATAAGTTTGATTTCCCCTATCACACTTCTGATCCTTCTGCTTAATCTGTTATAAACTGTAATTTGAGTGATGTTGTAATATTTTAGGATGGGTCTGATTATCCAAAAATATTGCACTCATATATATGTCAAATTATTACTCCCTGAAATTTGACGTTCTATTTATAAGTTATAAGCATGGCTGGTATTCTGTGCTATCAGTTTTGCCAACAAAGAAAGTTGCCAACAAAGAAATGCTTGAAAGAAAGAACCAGGAGACAATATAACATGTAAGGATTTAGAAATTATGCACTGGAATGCGGTACAAGCAGGGTGGGTTGAATGGATTGGTTCTCATTGTTTATAAGATACATGTATATGCTAACATTGGTAAATGTGCTTGTGTATCCTTTACTTCCCAAATAAGCTTTTAAATTTCCTTGGTACTGAAATGAATGCATCAACAGTATTTGACTTCCTATCTAGAAAGCGTTAACCAAAGGTCAGCCCCTCCTGCTCAGTGATACCGCAACTGTACTTAGGGATCAGACAAGGGGGAGATGGGCTACTAGTATTGTAATGGCTGCAGCACGTGAAATATTTTTCTGCCCTGTGTATGCAAAGACATGACAGATATGCACGTGCACTTGATTTACAGTGCCATTTATGTGGACTGACTAGTCAGCATCAAAATTCCACCATTTTATTATTATTTTCCTCCCCTCCTCCTTGCTTTCATAATGCATAACTTTGCAACAGGAACATCATACAAAGAAGAAATTAGCCTCAAATTTGAGAGTCTGCTTTTATTGTAATGGTCTCAGTTGGTGGAAAATGGCTATTATATTCTCCGATAGAATGGACTAGATGTTGAATAGATATCAATTCCAGTGTGGACATGCTAAGTGAAGCTATGTTACAAGCTGCTGAGTGGTCTGAAAGGTTGCGAAGCCCAATACCACCTCTACTTAACCTGAGCTGTGCCTGTTCCCAAGAACTATTGGTGGTGTCTACACCTGTACACAAGGCAAAGCAATGGCGAACATCATTATCAAAGTATTTAAATCCTTTAGCCACAAGGGAAGGAGGTGTGGATCTTGCCAGATATACAAGTTTGCAAAAACTCACACATTGGCGCAAGAGGAGTAAAGCAATTTGGGGGTCCACAGAGCCAACCTCCTATAACTGTGTGAGCAACTTGGAAGCTATTGCACATTTCTGGGACACATACTTGGCGCAGAATGTAGAATCACCAATAAGAGAGCCAAGAATTTCAAAGTTTGTAATAAAATTTCAATATAATAAATACATTTTGAAAAGCTAGCATTCAGAATTTTTCTCAATCAATAATGCTTTAACACATGGACCAAATTCCCTGATCATAAATTTTCTAAGGAAAATGAAACATTCTCAAATACATACTTTGTAGCTGGCAATTCATACATGGCAATACATGGCAGGCAGTATTCATGTAGTGTCATTTGGTTTATATTATATAAAGAGGGGAAATAACTTACGATACAAATCCCCTCTTGCTAGCCTCATGCATTGGTGTGAGGCCTTTTGCATTTCTCACAGTTGGGTTTGCTCCAGCACCCAGGAGTATTGAAATGCTTTCAACTTTATCTCTAAGCACAGCACTGTGAAGAGCTGTGTCTCCATCGGCATCCTGTGTGCAGATTTGTTGAATTGTGCAATGTGAGCTATGGATCACATACCTGCTGCTGGGGATCTATGTTTTGTTGCTTCAATAACATCTTCATGACCTTTTCATGTCCCTTTGCTGCAGCTATCATGAGAGGTGTGGTACCTCTGTCATTTTTTGCATTGACATTTGCTCCAGCTTTTAGCAAGAGTTCAACCATTTCATCATTATCCCTAAAATAAAATAGTTATGCACTGTTAGTTATATAACATATCCAAATCTCTGCAACTATCGTATCAATTGAGCACTACTACAAATGTTAGCAGCAATACCTCTGAGCAGTTAGGTGAAGTGGTGTGTCTCCATCTTCATCCTGCAAGTGGAACAATTTATATATTTACGATGCATGTACTGTTACCAGATGTATCCCCCCACAAAATGATCCTTTGTATGTCCAGAGCAATACATACTACCCTCACTATCTTCAATACCAATTGTACAACCATTTTCTTCCTGAAATATATTTCAGCCTCAAATGCTTAGTAATAGAGAGCTACACACACACACACACACACACACACACACATACTCCACCGTTATATATATATATATATATTATAATTATAATCATACATTCAAGGATTGTTGTATATGTAATTATGGACTGATTTTTTGATGAATAAGAAGTATAAAAAAATACAGTTCACACAGTGGTCATTTTTCAACCAATTGTGCATGTGATATGTACAGCTCTATTTTGTGCTGCCAGCTATTTTTGAAGTTGTCATTGAAGAGATACACATATAGGGACACTTACTTTTATTTCCAGATTTGGCTTGTACTCCAAAATGACTTTTAACACACTTAAATGATTTTTAGTCACAGCACAGTGAAGAGCTGACTTGTTCATGACTTGCACATTAACCTGAAACAAATCCATTTTCTTTAACTTTAAATTAGTAAATAAATTACAGTAGGTTAGCACATATCCTGACGTTACCCCATGCACTGAGTATGCCTGATATTTGGTAGCTGTTAGGGTAATGCCCATGTTCACTGTCATTGTATTGCCCACTGACAGCTGCAGCTGGACATTTGCTACCTAGCCAACAGGGACCAACGACAAGCGCTGACTATCATTGGGTCGGCCTGTGTTCCAAACCATGATACTGGCAATGATTAGGCACCTGGCTATTGGGGTACATAGGTGGCCGAGAAGGGGGGGGGGGGGGGGGGGGCCCAGGGGGCCTTGGCGCCCCCTCCCCCCCCCCTCCCCGGGCTATGGCGACCCCTTCCCCACACCTCCAATCTCTAAAAAAATCATTAATTACTACAATGCAAAGAGATTCCAACGTGCGGAGCATAATTTAGCTGCTAGCGCTCGCTTGCATGCAAGAATCCAGAGTCAATCGTATACGAATTATAATATGCCACGCCCCCATTTGGCACCCCTCGTTTGCTTGGCCCCTCCCCTCGGTAGATGCTGGGGACGCCTCTGCCCGAAGCCCTAAGGGTGTCGCCTGCTTCTGGAAGTTCATTATCCAATGCAATTATAATACACACACAACAAATATAAATACAAATGTGTCTCTACTGATGGGAGAGGTGGGTCGGATGTCTACGAACTGCAGTGGCTGATGACTGAGTGAGTCACCCTACATGTATATACCATGCCTGGAACCAGACCCCTCCCCCTAAACCTGTTCAGTGATTATGGATTGATAAGCTAGGCCTTTGATGTTTGTCTAAAGGTGAGGCTTAGCTGACCTGTGGAAAGCATTCCCATCAACATTAAACAATATTTACTACTGAACATACCTGAAATAGTGGGAAATAACCAGGTCTGTTTAACACCTACACCCTCATCCCTCCATGAAAATAACATTTATACTGTATGAACCATAAATGCACTCTAAATGTACACTCCACAAAAACATGATATATTTTTTTATACATGTGTAAAATGTTATCCCACTTTGTGTTTTATTTCATGGTCCCTATATTCAATACAGACGCACTCTCAGACCCACTTACACAATCATGTGTATACATTATGCAATAATACTTACGTACAATGGGTTTGGTAACAAGACTATGCATATACTAATGCAGATTTCATACCAGCTCTGGATTGGTCTGTAACATTTTTCTAACTTCATCTGTTTGTCCAGAATAGGCTGCTGTTAGTAGTTTCCTTGCCTCAGTCTTATCTGTGTGTTTGTTTACCACTTAATTATTTAGCTACAGTAATGCAATATATGACCAGTACTGAATCTACAGATACAAACATTACATGCTATAGCATTGTAAATACTAAGCTTTTTATATGAACGCTTTTGTTACGAAGTAATACTCAGGTATGCAGGTATGTTATAAGACTGGCTACACCTATATATTTGGAATTAGAAATATCTGCATATCCAAACATTACAAGATGCCACTTTTCTGTATGGATGCTTCTTGTTAGCTATTTTCTGCCTATCAAATCTTTGTTTTGATCCCGCAAATTAATTTTACTGATAGTTGTCATAGTATCCATTGTCATTTATCGAGAGTTACGTTAGTAACTCTCATATAGGATTTGACCCCGATTATGAAGTCATTTAAAAAACGTGACCCACATCTAACGGGACTCGTGACGATCAGATCGCTTAGATGTTCCTCATTATCGAACAAGATGTTACAAACGTACAGTTTAATGTTTATTCAACGTAACAAAACTGTTTGGTTGCAGAGAACAAAACACTTTTCTAAACTCATACTCAGTCCCACGTACTGTCGGCCACATTTTGTGTTGAAAACGCATAACTCGGGATAGGAACACTTCAAGGAATAAAAACCACACCAATCGCTTCAGAATTGGTCGCCATACTCGCTTCCGTGGTCAAATAGTCAGCTACAATGTATATATTAATGGGTGTGTTTGCAACTAACGTATACTATAACGAGTCCTGAGGACTCTCGCTCTCGACGATTTGCACATGCTAGAGTCTACAAACAACAGTACTACAGTACTATAGCTAGTGGGAATATAATGTGTATAGTCTGGGCAGTAGTATTTGTTAATCACTAATATAATTATTAATTCTAATATAGGACCATTGTTTGAAGTTGATAAATGCCCTTCAAATTTTGCATCCAACCAGAGCACGCTACAAAGCAGAGCCTGAACAGAAACGGACCATTCGACGTGCAAAGTATCGAGCAGAGCCAGAAAAGGTCCAACGGACTGCTAAAACTCAGTAAAAGACAATGACATAAGACAGACTGTACTCTATGGACAAGAGTTAAGATTAAGGCTCAACACAATAAAGTCACCCATAGGTATGTAGTACGTAGCTACCTGCTCGTAACTACACTGTACGCGGTGTGACGGGTACCCCGAATGATCGGTACTGGTTTATGTGAGGCTAGAGGTCAGATGTGATAGCTGATATGTCAGATGTCTGTATAAATGCATAGCTTCACTAATATTAAAACCGTAGCTACACGTACTTGTGAACCCAACACATTGGTGTGTTATGAATGTCATGATTATATGATCAAATGCCATATGCATGCAGTACCATTTTAGCAAATACTTTTAGTTTTTGTATTTTTAAAAATACATCTGAAACTCTCAATCACATGTAAAAATGCTGACCAGTGAACACAAACAAGGGTGGGTTGTCCCTGGGTTGGTATCAGATGGATAGTTTACACAAGCTGGCTTCTTTGACTACAGATCGTACATGTATAGGGGTACACAACAGCCAACAGGGCAGAGTCACTACAACAGGGGCTCAGACTCTCCAACAGGGACGCAGTAGCCACGCAGTCATTTTAATAGGGGCGCAGTCATTCTAACAGAGTGATTAAGGGGCATATCAAGCATTCACCACCAATGTCAAGCATAGCCATTATATCAATAACAGGCACATACATTTTCCATGGCAGGTATATAGAAGCCTTCATTTGCATCATCAGGATACACTAAGTTGAGATTTTACAAAAATCAATTTAATTTGCAGAACACTCAATTGCTGTAGAGGTGCTGGCCACACGTATAAAAAAAAATTCCCTCAATGTATCATCAGGAAAGCAGACTTGAGTAGAGAAATGAGAAACGTTTTTCTTGTAAGCTTATCAATACTTACAGCATTGTTTATGGATTTACCATCCATGGCAAGTGTTTCATTTTACTATTGTGTTCTTGGATTTGAATAATATTGGGCCACAGAGTTAGTTGTGGATATTGCATGTAGAGAGTTATAATGTAAATAATGATAATACTTTAGACAGTAACCAGTGTTTCTTATTTTACACCAGGCTATTAGTCCTTGAGCATGCAGCACTTTGTTTTCATGAAAAAGTAAAGAACCTCAGCGACTGGGGAAATTTGGTCTCTTCCCCTTGATAAGTTACATCTATAAGTGTATCCACAGACATCCAATCTATCGTCAAGAATAGCTTCTGGTTTTAATTGTCTCCTGCCCCAAAACATTGCAGCAGCAGATATCAGTGCCATTTTGTTGCATAGATGTGAGTGTATAATTTTTTTTTACTTTTGTCCCATATTTGGATCCCTAAGATTAAAATGACTAAATGTCTGTTGCACCACGAATTATGATATTGAATACTTAGATTGTATCTATCCTAACTTGAAAGCATCCAGTTATGAATAAAAAGCAATGAAACAAGTAAATAAAAAACATTTTCTATGAGAACGTTAGTGGTATATAGGATTTGAAGGCAATGGTGGTGTAAAAAGAAAGGGAACAAGGGTCTAATAAAAAACAAAATAGTCCTATATTTAGCACACATAGTAGGATGGGTTTGTTACATTAGTCATATGCTAAATATAGGACTATTACATTTTCCTTATTATTAGACCCTTGTTTCCTTCCTTTTTACACCACTATTGCCATCAAATCCTATATACCACCAACTTTCTCAGAGAGAATGTTTTTTATGTACTTGTTGCACCAAAATATGGGGAGTTTCTTTGTATTTTCGCAAAATTAACCCAGGTGGATAAATACCTTTTTTTGGACGAAAAAAGTCATATATTGTATACTTGATATTGTTCGAACTATTGCAGTAGGCATAATGAAACTTCACATCGTTTGCGCAAGTTGCACAACGGAAATGATTTAATTTTTCACAGTTCTGATGTTCGTCCACAAGCACTCTACGCGTTTTGAAATAAGAATCTATTTGCCTAGTATAGTGGTTAAATATGGGTATCTAGAAGTAGAAGTACTGCAGAAACATGTGAAAAACGATTTTTTAAGCATCCGGGTTTTCAATTATAACATTCAATTCAATTATTTCGCCGCGCCTAACCATTGTTATACAAACAACATTCAGGACCCACAGTAGTGGGTCCTATGTAGGATTGGCTTTAGTGGGCGTGGTTTTCGATAAAGCGTTTTAAAGCATTGCCTTTACTCGCCAGCTCGCATATAATCCATCACAAACATGACAGATATGCACACATAACGTGAACTTCGCTAAACAGTGCTGTTTACGTGGAGTGACAAGTCGGTACCAAAATTCCGCCATTTAATTTTTGTTCTTAGTCTTCCGTTCATCACGTATAACTCGCGACAGGGTGGTCGTACAAATACGAGATTAAGTAGCATTTTATTTCCAAACGTGCCCTTTCATACAAATAAGACCTATAGTTGTTAGCTGGTGATGAAATGCCGTGAAATGACCCAAGCAGGTGCAATTCATTATCGATGAAAATTCTCGGTTGCCTAGCAGTATGCAATATGACAACACACACGACAACCAAACCCTGACTTTTCGCAATACCTTTATAGGGATGGTTGAGGCGAGGCTTAGTGTCGAACTTAGTGCAGCGGTGTAAATTTACATACGTGCCACACCTCCATTTCTACGTGATGTCAAATATCATGTATGGTTGTGGAAATATAACGTTTTTAAACACACCTAAAAGTCATCACTAAAAAATGGTACCGAGTTCATATGTGCCACATCTTTAATAAGAGGAATCAGGGGCGGATCCAGGATCGTAAAACTGCGTGCAAAAAAAGAATTTTGGACAAAAGGGTTGCAACCCCCAAACCCCCCCTGTATATATATATATAATTATAATTATATATATATAATATCTGCCCCTGGGATAAGCATTGCAATGAATACTAAACATATATTATATTGACTGAACACTTCTGGCAGAGAAAAAAAATTAGGGGAACAAGTAAATCAATAACTTCTCTATTGAGATGGTGATTGGTGGTATGTAGGATTGGTGGTGCAAAAAGCAAGGAAACAAGGTACAGTGTGTTAAGTGAGGTTTGGTAGGATCCTACAACTATAACAGTCCTACATTTGCGATTAGGCTTCTTTGTTTGCAAATTCAGGTCTGTGAGTTGTAGGATCCTACCAAAAATCTCACTTTAACATACTGTACCTTGTTTCCTTGCTTTTGGCACCACCAATCCTACATACCACCAATCACTTTCTCGATAGAGAAGTTTTTGATTTACTTGTACAATTAATTAAGTGTTATCAATCCAAAGTGTATTGGACCTTTGGCAGCCATTTAAACATTTTAAGTGTAGCCCGTATTAACACGCCTGAGTGCCATTATTTCAATCAGTTTCCACACATGTTGAAAGCACTTGAAGCTCTAACTCACGATAGCCAGATCTAGATGAGCAATTTATTGATCAGTTCCTTATACTTTAGCTATGCTATCCTGTCACACTAATACCCGCTTGATGATTATTACCTGGTGCTGGTGCTGGTGCTGGTGCCAAGCACAGTGGATTAAAGGTCCATGCCTCACCGCTGACAGCAACGTTTACACCTCCATCTTCATCCACAAATAACACCTTACCAGTCTGTCCTAAAGTCTACAAATAATAATTAAACATATTCTTTAGAACATGTACAGAACAGTTGTCAATTACTACATACATTGTAGAGTGCACGTCCTAAAATCATTGATTTATGGTATAGATAAATTAATTGGATTCAACTTACTGCTGACATGGAGTCAACCCACTCTCCATGACCATTTTGCAGGTGACGCACAACATCAGCATCATCCAGTACACGAACCATATCACCAATGTTAAACTGGGCAAAAAAAATGTGAATATGGCACCACAGTGATGTGGCATACTCACACATACTTTGTACATTGAATTCTTATTTACTGGTGCCACGCACAATGGATTAAAGGCCCATGAGCTCCCACTGACTTCAATCTTTACATCTCCATCACTGTCTACACTAAGAACTTTACCAGTTTGTCCAATACTCTGGGAAATGAATTCCACTTCATTGGAACTAGTAAATAACACAAGTCGACTCATAACATACCTTGGACATTTCATCACTCCATCCTCCATGACCCTCTTGCAGGCGGCGCACAATGCTGACATCATTCAATACACAAACTGTGTCTCCAGGGTTAAACTACAACATAGGTAATGCCATCAGATACATGTACATGTACAGTGCACATCAATACAAATGGATTAACTCTAATCTCTAACAACCACTACTAACCATTAAGTAATAGAACTCATTTCTACAACCATGACTAAAAACACACTGCATAGTCTGTGTGTGCATGAGTGTGCATGTGTGTGTATGTGTGTGCATGTGTGTGTGTGTGAAATTTTTCCGTGTTGGCAAACAACATTGATCGCATTCTATACTGCTCTTCTGAGCTGAGCTGAATTGGCACAAACACAAAACGCATACATGTAGATTATTATGTACAAGTGTAGCTAGATCCATGAATATATTCTATGGTAGCAGTATATTCTGCATGCTCTTCCTACAATTTATAACAGAAATCACCTTCCGGTATATAGGAACAGTTGGCGTGTCAGAGTCAGAAGCCATATCAATAGCAGCCGCAGCTGCAGCAGCAAAAGCAGCCAAAAGAAGTCTCAACATATCAATATCTATTAAAGAAAAAAAACAATACATCAGAACTGTGGGGAGGGAGGGAGGGAGGGAGGGAGGGAGGGAGGGAGGGAGGGAGGGAGGGAGGGAGGGAGGGAGGGAGGGAGGGAGGGAGGGAGGGAGGGAGGGAGGGAGGGAGGGAGGAGGGAGGGAGGGAGGGAGGGAGGGAGGGAGGGAGGGGAGGGAGGGAGGGAGGGAGGGAGGGAGGGAGGGAGGGAGGGAGGGAGGGAGGGAGGGAGGGAGGGAGGGAGGGAGGGAGGGAGGGAGGGAGGGAGGGAGGGAGGGAGGGAGGGAGGGAGGGAGGGAGGGAGGGAGGGAGGGAGGGAGGGAGGGAGGGAGGGGAGGGAGGGAGGGAGGGAGGGAGGGAGGGAGGGAGGGAGGGAGGGAGGGAGGGAGGGAGGGAGGGAGGGAGGGAGGGAGGGAGGGAGGGAGGGAGGGAGGGAGGGAGGGGAGGGAGGGAGGGAGGGAGGGAGGGAGGGAGGGAGGGAGGGAGGGAGGGAGGGAGGGAGGGAGGGAGGGAGGGAGGGAGGGAGGGAGGGAGGGAGGGAGGGAGGGAGGGAGGGAGGGAGGGAGGGAGGG
>OX442430.1:1080694-1144886 GCA_949361645.1 Spongilla lacustris
AGCCTACAAGGGTGCAACGTACATGTACGTGTTACTAGTGTGGTAGCCAGCCTACAGGGACACATGCCTCTAGTGTGGTAGCCAGCCTACAAGGGTACAACGTACATGTACGTGTTACTAGTGTGGTAGCCAGCCTACAGGGACACATGCCTCTAGTGTGCATGTCCAGAAATTGTGGACATCGATGCATAACTCGGCGTACGATTGTGATAAAAAAAATCTAATTGCACCATTAAACTCACTAGGTACTTTAGAGATTTATCACGTTATTAAAATAGCTAATTAATTTATTAAAATATATAATTGTTATTGTCTTTTAATAAATGCATTGTATGCCTGCATGGCAGGGAAGTTAGGAATAGGCATCGCTGTTACATAAAATCCTTCCAAACTACAGCTATCGTCGATTTTAGTGATCTAAGCATACGCATGCGCAACTCAAAACATTTAGTTTTGTACTCGTGCCCCTGCCATTGGATGCATTCTAGAGGTCTCGTGATCTGTTATTTAACCATTTTGATCCATTGTATAGTAGTTGGCGTAGCCTTTTGGCGGAGGGTCGGGTATCAAGCCTAGGCCTATACCAAGATTTGTACCCATCTGATAGTATTGTGGATATACAATGTAATAGCTCTACACTCGCTATCAATCTAATTCTTGGTATACGTTCAACTGGATAGCGAAGGTCGAGCTAATAGAACCGCTGCTGTGGAGTAGCTACTACATAATATGATATATAGGTGTGACTACGAGACTCGCTCGTTAAGATGCATGGGCGATTCCGTCCCTATATAATTATAATTATAATTATATGACATGTATTGTATATATATATCTATCTGCATGTGCATCGCGCGCGCTCTGACGTTGACCACGATGACGTCAACTGGCTTGTTTTTTGATAATACTAGAAGTTCTCGTGGAGGTGTGCTAAGGATATTGCCTTCCACTGACTAGCTAAAGAATTAACATACGCATGGCGGCGGATATTCACAGCTGGACTCTCCACTGTGTCCTGGCTCTGTTATACTGTATATCGTCGATTAATGACTGTATATGGATCAATGGACCCTTTGCATGAAAGATCGGAAGTACGATAAACGTCACGTCAGGAGTAAAAGCCACAGCGGTTGCCTAGAGACATTGTGTCACGTTCGCGGACCTTTGCGTAATAAAATGGCAACGCTCGTAGTCATTCCTTCCCGCTCGGACGGTGATCCTTCGGCCGATCCAGTTCCTGATCAAACTCAGTAAGCTTGACCGAGTCTGACATACCCGGAGCCTTTTTAAATGGATGGCTTTAAAAAGGCTCTGGGTATGTCAGAATCGGTCAAACTTACTGTTGGCAGCATAGTTTGATCAGGAACTAGATCGTCCGAAGGATCAATGTCTGAGCAGACTCCGAGCGTTGCCATTTTATTACGCAAAGGTCCGCAGACGTGACACAATGTCTCTAGGCAACCGCTGTGGTTTTTACTCCAGACGTGACGTTTATCGTACTTCCGATCTTTCATGCAAAGGGCAAGGTCGCTCGCGCTCACTCCATAGCAGTCTCGTTCCCAGACCCAATATTTGCTACGAGGTTAAGTACTGTACTCATTTCTATCCAGCTCCGCCAGAATTTTGGCTAGGGTATACAAGAAGGATGAACAGCCATAAACGTATTCGGCAGTAGGCCTGAGATGTGTGTGTTTGTTATGCCGTGTGTTTGTTATGCCGTGTGTTCTACTTTTTTATGATTGAGCGGCTGGAAGGAACTGCACATGCACCCACACCCAAATGCAAATACCATGCACGCAAATATACACACACACACATGTACATGCAAATACACACACACACACACACACACACACACACACATGATCATGCAAATACACACACACATACATACACACACATGTACATGCAAATACACACACACACACATGTACATGCAAATACACACACACATACGCACACATGTACATGCAAATACACACGCACACACATACACACACACACATACACACACATACACACACATACACACACACATACACACACATACACACTCACACATACACACACTTGACACAGGACTTGCATGGGCATGCAGTTGAAGAAAAGATCACATACATGCACCTGTCTATCTACTTTACTCCTACAAATACGGCACAAAAAAGGATGCCATGATGCAGCTCTGATCTGTCATCAATGAACAGATCGATGGCCGATGGCATGAAGCCTAGTGATCATGACTCATACACAATGGCAAGGATGCTGGATAGAAACTACAAGTATGTACTAGTCCTGAGGGCCATGCATGTGAAACGTTTACATAACAGCCATAACTAATGACCACATGCCACCACCCTAATTAAATAGGTGACCACAAAGATTTTGGGTCAGCTACATTCTCTGTTAGTACATGTA
Source organism: Spongilla lacustris (assembly GCA_949361645.1). Taxonomy (NCBI): domain Eukaryota; kingdom Metazoa; phylum Porifera; class Demospongiae; order Spongillida; family Spongillidae; genus Spongilla; species Spongilla lacustris. The sequence goes on from OX442430.1 coordinate 1,083,110, forward strand.
ATACCTTCTGAACTTTCCACATTTATCACACACATACACAACCAATACATAACCAAATAAATATAAATGCCACACCACAACTGTTACATTACCTATTACATACATCTGCAGAGCCATGTACATATAGCTAGACCACATAAAGCCTTCCATTTGAGTTGTTGCTGAAGTTTTTCACCAGGTGCATGTTGGAAGGGTGGCTGGCGCAGTCCATGAGATGCAAAACTTTGTGTCCAGTCCCTGGTCCATACCAGGTGGTCATGTAGGTAAGCCTCCTCTCCTGGCAGACAACTGGTGTCTGTGCTATGTGTACAACCAAACCAAGGAGTTTTTCTAACCAAACTAATAAAGGTGGACACCACAGGATGTGACAATTGTAGCCACTTTAAACAATTATTCTTTGGTCCTACATCTACATGTACATGCATGTAACACGTAGATCTATCTCCTTCTAACCATACCCTACATCAGAAACCTTTAAACTTAATTTGATTCATATCCCAGTGGCTGCCTCTGGGATGTGCTATCAAATTCCTCATCTCTAGGGAGAAGGCCCTACAAGTATTATCTTTTCCCAACTGTTCCACAAGGATATCTCGCATCCACCTTCACAAGGCACTCTCTCCTCTACCTCCACAAGGCTATCTCACAAGGCTACCTCCCTCCACCTTCACAAAACTACCTCCCTCCACCTTCACAAGGCTACCTCCCTCCACCTTCACAAAACTACCTCCCTCCACCTTCACAAGGCTACCTCCCTCTACCTTCACAAAACTACCTCCCTCCACCTTCACAAGGCTGTCACCCTTTCCACCTTCCCCATGTGGATATAGTAAAAAAGTAGGTTGTTACCGCATGTATTCCTCACGTGATATATCCTTATAAGGTTCGTCTCTGTGGAACGGTTTTTTTTTTTTTGCTGTATTGGTAGTTTTCATTCTGCAGAGATAAAAAAATATATAGACACGCACAGATACAGATACGTAAGTACTATTAGTTGCAACAATAAAATATGCACGTAAGGACATGCCCATCCTTACAAATATTAATGAAGGTAGAGCAGGTGCAAAAATGTGGCTTTGCTATAGGGATTACATCCACGAACTCCTTGTGGTAGAATTGGCAATATAGGTGAGTAAGCCGGAATCGAATCGTTTAAAACCAACGCAACCTAAACAAGCCGTTGTAGAATCCATGTACATGTACATATAGGTAGCTAAAACACTCCAAACATGATCGCGCCCTACAGCTATAGGGCTTAAAAAGAATGTTGGAGCAGCCGAGTAGGCCTACTACCAAAAAAAAAGTACAATCGCATCTATATTGCCACCCATGCACACGCACAACAGTCGAAATCAGACGCACATGTGTAACAAGCTATCAAGTATCGAACGTTCGTTGCTAGGATTCATACCGTGGTCGGTGATTTGTGTCTTCTTGTTTGAAAACCTTCATCGCGGCAGGGCACGCACGCTGCGTTTGTCGATTATTATTGAATATTGGTATTTACAAAGACATATGAACCTTAATGATAAAAGTGATCAGGGAAGCGAGGATAAAAGGGTCATGAACGTTAGAATATGTCACACTCCAGCCCTAATGGTTTTACTAACAGCAGTTAGTCTTTCCTTTTTGATATCTAGCTTGGATTATCGTCAGGAAGCATAAATGTCTTGAAAAACCCTCATTTTTAAAATCAAATTCCATACATGTCTATGGAAACACTGAAATTCTGATGAGGAAGCGTCAGGAAGAGGGCTAATTTTTTTTTTTAACGACAGAGGTATACCTTATGATCTTCTTCATCATAAAATTCTTTTTCCTTGTCATGGGCATCTTTTCCTGAGTGACAGTGATCAAAAGAGTGTCATCCTCCATACATTTCAATCGACGCGTGCACGGTAATGAAACGGGAAAAACGTCACAACGCGTCAGGAATTAGTAATGAAGGCATGCAATTTCTGGCCATGGGTAGCCAGCCTTCAGGGATACATGCCTCTAGTGTGGTAGCCAGCCTTCAGGGGTTCATGCCTCTAGTGTGGTAGCCAGCCTACAGGGATACATGCCTCTAGTGTGGTAGCCAGCCTTCAGAGGTTCATGCCTCTAGTGTGGTAGCCAGCCTACAGGGATACATGCCTAGCCAGCCTACAGGGGTACATGCCTCTAGTGTGGTAGCCAGCCTACAGGGATACATGCCTCTAGTGTGGTAGCCAGCCTACAGGGATACATGCCTCTAGTGTGGTAGCCAGCCTACAGGGGTACATGCCTCTAGTGTGGTAGCCAGCCTACAGGGGTAGCCAGCCTTCAGGGGTTCATGCCTCTAGTGTGGTAGCCAGCCTACAGGGATACATGCCTCTAGTGTGGTAGCCAGCCTACAGGGATACATGCCTCTGGTGTGCTAGCCAGCCTACAGGGATACATGCCTCTAGTGTGGTAGCCAGCCTACAGGGATACATGCCTCTAGTGTGGTAGCCAGCCTTCAGGGATACATGCCTCTAGTGTGGTAGCCAGCCTTCAGGGGTTCATGCCTCTAGTGTGGTAGCCAGCCTACAGGGATACATGCCTCTAGTGTGGTAGCCAGCCTACAGGGATACATGCCTCTAGTGTGGTAGCCAGCCTACAGGGATACATGCCTCTAGTGTGGTAGCCAGCCTACAGGGGTACATGCCTCTAGTGTGGTAGCCAGCCTTCAGGGATACATGCCTTTAGTGTGGTAGCCAGCCTTCAGGGGTTCATGCCTCTAGTGTGGTAGCCAGCCTACAGGGATACATGCCTCTAGTGTGGTAGCCAGCCTACAGGGGTACATGCCTCTAGTGTGGTAGCCAGCCTACAGGGGTACATGCCTCTAGTGTGGTAGCCAACCTTCAGGGGTACGATGTACGTGCCACTACAGTCTAGTATAGTACAGTTTCCAGGAGGGTAGTGTAGAGGGTTGGACATTGCAGTGGTCAAAGCAGGGTGTTGTTCAGTTCCAGCAAGATGAGATGACCCTGACATGGGGCAAATACCCAAAGTCATGCCCCCATAGTGCTAGCAAAACCCTTAAAAGCCTGTGGTCTCAAAAGTCACATTTGGTGTTGATAATGTAGATATGATAGTCTGCATTGCTCATGGAAATATTTGCTGGGGACTGAGTTCAATAGTTGTATGCAAAAGGTCATACCGACCATGCTGTGGGCACCTTGGAGTGGCAAAGGTACTGAGAAAGCATTTTACCGGATGTATACATGTAGAGGAATGTACAGTATGTGGTGCCCAGAAGTCCCTTCAAAGTGGAGATATTCTCCTATGGAGGTGATATGGTGATATTCCAATGGACCCATGCAACATATTGCCATGGATATCTTGCATGGGTCCCTTGTCTCTCATCCATTGCTCAAACAAGTACATACTGGTCATTGGGGGGAGGGATTCAACTGAACCTTGTTGTTAATTCCAAGAATGCCTAATATTGTTGGTGCTGAAATAGACTGGAACCTCAAACTGCCATGCCTCTTGATGGCATTCCACACCTGTGTCCATGATGAAAACACAAAGGCCACCAGAGTACCTACTACCAGTGCCCCAGTCAGCCTACCATATGAGTCAGGGAGCACTTGGGCATGGAACAAAGGAGACACAAGCAGTTGTATGATCATAAGGTAGAAGGGTAATCATACTGTAATGTATGTTGTCCTGCTGCATCCCAGGGGTAGCTTCATTTTTGTTGGAAAGGCCCAACAGAGGTCAATAAGTGGCTGTGGGGGGGGGGGGGGGGGGCATGGGTGCCCCCAGCTTTTCTGGAAGGGGGGGGGGGGGGGGGGGGGGGAGGAAGGAGGGTGCTGTCTGCTTTCAGCCGATTCAACCAGCGGGGGGGAGGGGGGGGGGGGGGGCTGTCCGCGCTTTCGGCCGATTCAATCAGTGGGGGGAGGGTGCTGTCCGCTTTCAGCCAATTCAGCCAGTGGTGGATGCACATGTATGTAAACTTTTATTACAGGGGGGGGGGGGGGGGGGGGGGGGCACCATTCAGTCCCGAAGAGGGGGGCCATGGCCCCCCCTGGAGATGCCCATGGGGGGGGGGGGGGGGATAGTAAAACATATCTGTATGAATATATGGGGGGGGGGGGGGCTGTTTTTATGCCAATGACATACTGTTGTGTAAGTTTAATTAAATGGAGTCTTCCTCATTTGACTGCCTGTAAAGCACTATCTTACCACACATCTGGGCAATGGATCTACGCTGGATGATGTGCCTCAAGAGAAGGACCTGGAGAGGCATGAGGACCAGAGGAGCATGTTGAAGAGAACATGTGAGGCACTCAAGAGGACTTCGCCATCAACAAGTAGGGGCCTGGGTGACACATTAGACATGTCTTTTATTTGAGGGACTGATGTAACAGTATGTATTCATGTCCAACAAGAACTGCTACCAGGCCGTGTTTGACTGCTCATGTAGTTCCAGTGAACTGTGTACCCTAATGTACCCCATTTTGTCTTAATATTGGTAGAAGTGCATATCCTTGTTGTGCTGGGTGCTTATTTTAAATGGTTCAAGACACCAAAAGTTGGTTATATTTTCTGTAACTGGTAACATAGATACAGTATGGAATTCATGGAAAGGAGCAGTATTGCCTCATTCAGCGGTGTTTGTAAGTTGGGCTCTTTTGGTGAAGACCATGCAGACTGTCCCCTTTTGCAATTGATGCTGACCAAACAGCTTCTACCTGTGTATGTCTTGTTTCCATTTGTCACCAGTGCAGCAGCTCCTGCATCCTGCGTGAAAAAACAGTCCAATGGACAGCATGATATGTATATACCCAATGATTAATGTAGCTATTCTAATTGTACGATAAGCGCGTGCATTGAAAAATATGGGGAAACGATAAGGGTTCGATCACCTCGGTAAAACTTAAAGAAGAATGTCCTGAGGTACGTGTATACGCAGCTGCTCTCTTTCTAATGGCAGCATAGAATCAAGCTAAAGTGGTGAACCCGGCCGGGCCAAGATAAGAGCTCACCTCTTTAAAAGATTAAATTATGTCCCGAGGTACGTGTATACGCAGCTGCTCTCCTTTCTATTGTAATGACAGCAGAGAATTAAGCTAAAGTGGTGAAGCTGGCCATGCTGCGCATTAATGGTGCACGGTACAGTGCATAATGTAACCATGAATGACCTCTCCCAGCGTGTAGAAATCGAACACTCAGCATCGGTGAAGGACGAAGAGGTTAGGAACCAGTTAGCGTATTATTGTTTGTTATCTCCCCCTACGTGGCTATAGGTTCTACGCTTAAGGTAAGCGATGTAGGTAGACCTACTTATTAACTTCAGCTTGATCAACAGGAATTCATATGGACCGACGGAAACAACAACCACCACACAGAATGTACTTGGCTATGTAAGCCTTTTGTTTCTCGTAAAGACAAGGTAAGAGAATCTGTGCCTCCTTGCTACTGTTCCATATCTTCGTTCCTTTTTGTAGCTTTAATTGGAACCTCATACTGGCCTCAACCCCCTTCTCCGTTTGCAAGCGTTCTCTGGATGATGCCTTGAATGGAACTGCGTGCACTCTATGTACTTGTACAGTTGTATCACTTGTATGCTTTTAAATTTTAATTTGAACAGCACAGCCATTCTACTACCTAGTGTAGAAGCCAGGATATATAACCACGGGGCTCCACATATTTGGTACAAACTTTGGTACATATATGGCATCGCATATTTGGTGGAGCGCTGAGCGGCACATATTTGGCGCAAACATCATACATATTTTGTCCATTGAATGAAGCTCCATATTTGATTCATATCGGCTACTTATATTTTATGGGCCAAATATGCGTACGTAAATTTGAAACATTGTTTGATCAAATTTGGTCACCGTTGGGTGTGTACTGCACAAGCATACTCAATACACACTCCATACACATATATAGGTGTGCACAATAATGCGGCTAGGTCAAAGCGCCCCCCCGCTGCGCTACACTGCGGGGTGTCTTCGGCCCGCGCACAATACAACAATTGGGCCGTGGGGAAAATCCCCATTACAAAATGTTCAGTCCGCCACATTCCCTCCCCCTTCTCCTCGACAGAAGTCATTCTGTCGGGAGTCGGGAAAGGCAGTCGGCATTGCCGTTGTCCTTTCCAGGCTGATGGCGGACTTGGAACTTGAAGGGTTGCAATGCAATGCTCCACCTTGAGATCGAGTTTCGCATTGTTCTCTCTAAGTCGGTCCAGCCATTCTAGCGCTCGATGGTCTGTCTGGATTATGAAGGGTCTTCCCAGCAGATATACTCTAAATGCCTGTGTGGCCAATTTAATGGCCAGACACTCTTTCTATATGGTAGCGTATTTCTGTTCAGTGTTGCCGCGAAATAACCTTCATCCTTAATCGTCTATATCGCGATATGAGCATTTAATCGCGATATAAATATCGCGATATATTAAATTATTCATGATCAATAATCGCTAGGTTATTAAATGTTGGGGTGAGTAGTTATGGTTACCACGAAGGATATGTTACAGGTATACGTGTTCTTAATGAGTTACGCTATAAATGTACTTGCTACCATGCACAGACAATTTCATGAGCGTTAATTGCAAAGCCTTCAAAACTGCCGTATGGGAGCCATTGGGGGAGGCTTTGGATGGCACAAAAAAATCAATTGTTTTTTAGCTACATGATAGCTTGCGCAATGTTCCCAAGCAGCCTGTGAGCAGAAATGAATTTCAGTAAATATTATTCATTGTTGTGGCTAAGGAATCACGAGTCATAAGTATAGCTAAACCAGCAAGCAAGCGCTTGTGCGGTGTTTTCCTTAAGAAGAAAAGGTTGCGCCATTGGGGGCGTGGCATCTTGCATGAAAGGCTGCATTTGCAAATGTATATTTCTAAGGCAAAATTCAAACAGAACTGGTTTAACTGTAACAGTAAATTATTTTCATTGATATACCGTATTTTCTAAATTTTATATCTTTGTTTACGTCCGTAAACTTTTATTTCGCGATATGGCTAAAGATTAATCGCGATATATCGCCTTTCGCGATATAAACATTTAATCGCGATATATCGTCTTTCGCGATATATCGCGGCAACACTGTTTCTGTTCTCTGGCGAGTAGTTTCCTGCTGTAGTAGGCCACTGGGTGGTCTGCCCCTTCCTCATCCAGCTGACTCAGAACTGCACCTACACCCACATCTGAGGCATCAGCTGTTTGCAGAACAAACTCCTTAGTGAAATCAGGGCTACGCAGGACAGGTTCTCTACACAATAGGCTCTTGAGCTTCTGAAATGAGCCCTCGCATCTGTCTGTCCACACAACCTGATTCGGTGCCGCATTCTTTGTGAGGTCTGTTAGAGGTGCTGCAATACTGGCATAGTCCGGGATGAACTTCCTGTAGTAGCCAGTCATTCCAAGGAAACACTGAACCTGCTTCTTAGTAGTAGGAGTGGGAAAAGACTCCACACCTTGCACCTTACTCCTCTCAGGTTGCACCAGGCCACTGCCCACCACATGTCCAAGATACACACATCTTGACATCCCTAACTGGCACTTCTGGGGCTTTGCTGTGAGCCCCGCCAGACGTAGGTGCTGGAACACTGTCTGTATCTGTGTCAAGTGTTCCTCCCAAGTGGTACTGTGTATCACAAGGTCATCAATGTAAGCAGCTGCATAGTCCTCCAGACCTTGCAAGACCTTGTCCATGAGCCGCTGAAATGTTGCTGGAGCCCCCTGAAGGCCAAAGGGCATCACCCTAAACTGGAAGAGGCCAAAAGGCGTTGTGAACGCTGTTAGGTGCCTCGATGCCTTTGCCATTGGTACCTGCCAGTACCCACGAGTGAGGTCTAGGGTACTGATGTACCTTGCCTTTCCCAACCGATCAATCAAATCGTCAATCCTCGGCATGGGGTACGCATCAGCCAGTGACTCGCTGTTCAGCCTGCGGTAGTCAATACAAAAACGAAGAGTGCCATCCTTCTTGCCCACCAGTACAATGGGTGATGCCCACTCACTAGAAGAAGGTTCTATGACTCCTGCCATGAGCATCTCCTTTATCTCCTTTTCTACCAGGTCTCGGTAAGCGTGAGGTAACCGGTATGGTGGTAGTCTGACTGGCCTTGTCCCTGTGGTAGTCACTTGGTGTTCCATCTCTGTGGTACGTCCTGGGATACTGCTCATCACATCTGAGAATGTCTCTAACACCTTGTTCAGCTGAGACTTCTGGACTGCTGATAACTGATCCCCCACAGTTGGTTCACCTTTCTCACTACCTCTCCACTCCGGGATATCCTCCTCACTACTCTCTACGTCATCCACATCAGCCAAGTAGTTCCCATAGGTAGGTGTATTCCACTTTTTCAGCATATTGATGTGGAAGGTATCATGCATGTCCACCACATAGTTGACACTGCTGGCTTTGTGTAGAACAGGATAAGGCCCCTTCCACTGGGCCGTCAATGAGCTGCTGGAGGTCGGGAGTAGCACCAGCACAAGATCACCCGGTTTCAGTTCCCTCTGTCGGGCATTTTGATCGTACCATAATTTCTGCTTTTGCTGTGCTCTCTCCAAGTTGCCCTTAACCATCTCAGCCATTGTTGCCAGCTTGTCCTGCATTGCCAACACATAGGAGACCACGTTTTCACCACACTTCGTTGGTTCCTTCCATGACTCCTTCAGTATGTCCAATGGTCCACGTACTGCACGGCCATACAGAAGCTCAAAGGGGGAAAAACCCGTGGAATCCTGGGGGACTTCTCGATAGGCAAATAGTAGGTACGGCACCCACTTGTCCCAGTTTGCCCCGTCATCTGCAGCCACCTTCCTCAGCATCTCCTTTAAGGTCTTGTTGAACCTCTCCACCAGCCCGTCCGTCTGTGGATGGTAAGGAGTAGTCCGTATTGGGTGCACATGTAGCAGTTGGTAGATCTCTGCCAGTAGCTGCGATGTGAAGTTGCTTCCCTGGTCCGTCAAGATCTCCTCAGGTATGCCAACCCTTGCAAAGATCTTCACCAGCTCCTCTGCGATATGCTCCGCGTCTATAGCATTCACCGGGACTGCTTCCGGATAGCGTGTGGCATAATCGCTCATCACTAATATGTAGCGATTTCCCGACTTTGTTCTGGGCAGTGGTCCAACAATATCCATTACCACCCGTCGGAAAAGCTCAGTCACTATGGGCAACGGAATGAGGGGAGCCTTGCTTCCCTTCAGCCTTGATGCTTTCTGGCAGATACGACAGCACTTGCAGAACTCCTCCACGTCCCTATACAGAGTAGGCCAGTAGAAACGACTGAGGATCCTCTTCGCTGTCTTGTTTTTGCCCAAGTGCGCTGCAAGGGGCACCTCATGTGCCAGCTGCAGTACTGCCTTACGACACTGCATGGGTAGTACCAGCTGTTCCACTGCAGATTCTGGTTTCCCCCGCCTCTGGATCCATCGCCGAAACAATAACCCCTCAGAGTTAAAGTAGTGCGACTCCGACTCTTGTGGCTTCCTGGTGCCACACATAAATCTGACCTGAGCCAGTGAAGGGTCTGTCTCCTGCAGCTTCTGGAGTTCCACTGCCGACATGTCAAGTGCTCCCACTGGTATGTCCTGCTGGTGTGGTCTCCTCTGCATCCTCTTCTGGCTTCTGGTCAACTTAACTCTGGGCCGCCCTCCACTAAATAGTTCCTCATCCAAAGAACTCTGCTCTGGGTCCACCTCTATTGGGAGTACCTCTTCTCTCTGCACCTCCTCTGCTAGTTCACTCGCTATTGGTGTTGGTCTCACTTCTGATTCTTCCTCCTTCTGCCGTTGGATTTCTTTCTCCGCTTCTCGCTTCTTTGCTCCTGCTCGTGTTACCATCATCAGTGCCTCACACCCTCCAAAGTTCCTACTGTCTTTGGAGTCGGTTCTCAAAAATCGCACAAGTTCGGGTACATCTGTGCCCAGCAAAACAGACACTGGAAGTGTTTTGGATACTGCTCCTCCACCGTCAGTGGGACTCCATCCACCACCAGATCAACCATTGCAAGTGGGTACAGTGCATTGTCCCCATGAGCACATCGAATGGTGACCGCCTCTCCTTGCAACATCTTTTTCCGAGGTACCAGGGCATGGTGGATGAGGGTCTTTGAGCATCCTGTGTCCAGAACAATGTCCTCCACCATCTGTCCTTCAACCATGCCAGCCTTCTGCAGAGCTGCTTTGTGACATAGACTATCACCACAATACATGGCCTTTTCAGGACATCTTGAAGCAAAGTGCCCCTGCCTACCACAATTGTAACAGGTCACGTGGGAGTGGTGATTCTTGTTTCGGTACCCAGACCTAGAGTAGTACCTCTCCTTTGCCGACCTCTTGTCGCCTTCCTCCTTGTCAGGCTGTTCCTGATCATGACGAGTGGGTTTCTCACTGGAAGCTGGTGAAGCCAGATCCACCCCTGGTCTACTCTCCTTGGCAGTCTGTTTCCTGGCCTCAGAGTAGTCATCTGCCAGTTGCCCTGCCTCCAGAGCTGTCTTCGGCTTCCGCTCTTTAACCCACACTTGAACAGAGGGACCCAGGGTATAGAGTAGCTGTTCCAGGACAATAGCTTCCTTGACCTGCTCCACAGTAGTCAAACCCTTGAGCCATTTGTTAGCCAGGTCCCCCAAACGAATAGACACATCTCGATGTGACTCAACCACATTCTTGGTGATTTCCCTGAAACGCTGACGGTACGTCTCCTCGGTGATGTCATACCGTCTCAGGATCGCTGCTTTCACCCCGTCGTATATATTCCAATGCATCCTCCGTGGTCAGCGCTGCATAGGCCTGTTGCGCCTTACCAGAAAGTCGAGGCGCCAGTTTGAAGATCCATCGATCCTTCGGGATGTTATACGCCGACATTAAACGCTCAAACGTGGTGAGGTAAGCTTCAATATCGTCCCGATCGGTGAGTTTCGCCACGCGGAGTTCCCCATCCGCAGCACGGCTACTTGCTCCCGACGACGATTCAGCCTTCTTGGACTCGATCGACCATCTTTGCAAACAGCTCCATCTGAGCCCGTAGCTCCTGGTCGCGAATCCTTAAGTCTTTCTCTCGTCTCTGCCTCTCACGTTCCTTTTCCGCTATGTGCTCCTGACGTTCTCTCTCCCACTGTGCCTCTAGTCTTTTCCTCTCTTCTTCGCGCTCTAGTCGCTCCTGCTCACGTCGGCGCGCCTCCTCCTCTTCTCGCTTCTTTCTCTCATCAAGAAGGTTCCTGAAGAGTTCTTGCATTGCTGCAATCGCTTCCGACGTTTCACCCATATCCGCTGTCTCTCCTTGAGGTTGTGCTACGACACTGTTATATTTACGCCCAGATCGTGTGGTCATCCACTAACTCGCTAGCTCGGTCCGTACAGTATCCGACTGAAGACGATCCTGCCGCTTGCCACCACTTGTAATTGACTGAACGCACGACCCGACCAAGTAAATACCCTCAATGACAGGGAAACGGCAACTCCGAACATGTTCAGTCCGCCACAGAGTACATCCAAATGGAGACGCAAAAACCGGTTTTTCCGATAAGAACAAATCCAATAATCGATTTTTCCGAGTAATGCTAAATTACTATTCGGTTTTTGCGAATATCCGAATAATCAGCACACCCTACTCCTGAGGTATGCACTTCATATTCAGTATCTAAATTATCCTCCAAATTTGTCTATGCAATAATTTAGCTCTTTTTAAAAGAAAAAGAGTAAACCAAGCCTGGAATGTGTTGTCTACTCATATGGCATTGTTTTATGGGAAATTGTGACACACATGATACCATATGAAGACTAGTATACTAGTAAATTATGAATTCTTCTATCACTAGTGGCTTTCACTCTTCCACCACTCTTAAAAAAAAAAAAAAAAAACAGCGTCCTGAAATACATGACAGTTGTCCTGATGTTGTAAAAAACCTTATTACAAACTGCTGCCAAAGGTAAGATGGACAGTTCGAATTGTGGCCTGGACATCCGTGCACACATTTACACTGCAGGTACGACCCAATTTCAAGACTGTTGTACGTACACTTGAAGAAGCTGGTGTAAAAGAACGGTTTGTATGAAAAACTGACATAAGTAGTACATACGTGGTGACATAGTTAGAAAATGAAAATGTGTTGCCTAACCCTTTAGGAATAAACATTTGTTGGTATGATGACTATATTGCAGTCTGAATTTACTATACAGGTACGCCTTTACTACGTTTTTCTGTAATGAAGTCTAACAATTCCACTGCAACAGATGCAATTTAATCATCAGGCCATGGCCATTACCTCGTCTGAAACTTTTAAATATTTAAATAAATTCTTACGACTGGGAGGGGGGAGGTGAATTAAAAGGGAGGGAGAAAGATGCGACAAGGAGAATAGGACTAGGCCGGCACGTGAACAGAGCGCGAATTACGTGCACAGCACACCAATTCAGTTGATCGAGATATCAGTGTTTGTACACAGCAACCGTTATGACATGAACACTGAATGTGCACAGTCAAGTGCTCGTATTAATTATAACTCTGGTTAAGCCTGTAATAATTCCTATACTGAGCTTTTCAAATAAAAGCATGTTGTAGCAACTGAAGCAGCAGCAGCTAGCTGTGAAAATGTTACGCTATCTGCACCTTATAAGGAACGGTGCTCCTAAACGTTTGGACCGCTTTGAAGATATGCTAATCCTTATAGACCCCTTGCCGTCGGCGTGTCAACCCGGGGAGGATCAAAACATTAGCGGCCATATTGTTTGGCCCAAAATGTTTGCGTTGTTTAGAATTTGTGTTTTCATTACGTAAAATGATGTAATAATAACAACTTACATGTAGATTTGTAAAATATCACGGCCTAATTAATCGTATTCATAAGTGTATGCACGAATCGTATACTTAACCGAATGAAATGGTTATGGGTTGTTGCGGGCCCCTTTCCATTGTGGGCGTATAAACACATAACGTCATAGTATAAACAAAAAACGTCATCGTATAAATAGAAAACGTCATAAGACAGTGGCTTATAAACATACAAACGTCACGTGCGCGCCCAAAACCCTGCTTTGGTATGGTACATATATCATCGGTTGTATGTTAATTGTCTGGATTTTTTGGCGCAAAGATGATATTTTCAGAAGCAGCTAGTGGATAAAGATGTTTTTCCCGACCCATACGGCATTGTGGTACAAAATGGCCAGATTTACAATTCGGCGATTATTTATAGCTTCTTCCATGTGCTCACTGTTAATACTTCCCGATTGCACAACGATTTTTGTATCAAATGTTTTGTTATGGACGCGCACGTGACGCTGACGTAACGTTGATTTTTGTTTATACGCCCACATTTTGTGACGCTTATTTGTTTATACGCCCACAATAGAAAAGGGTCTACATGTATAATCGTAGATACACAAATCTCTAAATAACGCACACATTTTGGTCCAAAACAATATGGCCGCTAATGTTTTGATCCTTCCCGGGATGACACGGCAAGGGGTCTATACCGTACCGGTATTAATTTAGTGACTATCGGTAGGACCATGCACGCACATTTAAAGTTTATATTGTTAATAATGATAGTGATTCAGTTATCTTGCATACACCTTTCGCATGCAGATAAGCTTTCGCAGTAGATAAAACTTAATATTTACCACCAAATTATTGACGTCGAATCGAAATTGGAGGAAGGAAATGATAGTCACGTGCTCCCCCCCCCCCCCCCCCCCGGAATTATAATAATATTAATACTGTCAGCTTTCTGCGTCACGATCAGCTTCTTGGTGATGAGAAGCGATGGGTGGTTCTCAGCCGTCAAAGGTAGCGTTTGTCATACTATGTGTGTGACTGTCACGGCTGTACATGCGCTCGCGCGCATACTGCACGTGTGTGTTTTTGTTGTTGTGTCTAAAGGTGGTGTATGTGTGTACGTTGTGCATGTAAACTAGCCGGCATTTTTATTTAGGCCTTAGTATTTGCTCGTATGTTGGTACAAAACTCACGCGTCAATAGGTATATAGATCGTCCGGACTAAAGGCATATCGTTTAAGAATGTGATACATGTACGGTGGTACTGGTAGAAAACGGCCAATTAAGGATCTTTTTTCTTCGTGCTAGTTGTTTCGCTCGGTCTGTACAATTTTTATCTTGTTACTTGTACGATGTCCAAACAAAGCGCCTCGGTCGCGATCACATACCTTGTGCGGGCTTTCCACCTATTTAGGGCCTACATGTATGAGTGCGGGGTACATGTATATGTGCCACAGAAGCGCAATTGAATTGAGCCATGATTAGATTGGTCCGCAAATTATGCCCAGTTTCAAATGTCGTAGGCCGGCTTGCTGGATACTGACGCTACAGAAGACCTTGTAGGGCCCGAGACCTTGCATGTGAGGTGGTCAGGGCCAGGTTTCAGTGTGCGGTCAACCACAAAGACTGAGGCAGCCATAGAAAGGTGGGATGGTGTCGAATTTGCATATTCTTATGAAATGAATGGTGCATTAGCATAGATTCAGGATGACGTTGATGACTGCATTTTATTCTGCCACTCTATCACACAGAGGCACAGTAGTAGCTCAAACATCTAGAAACCTACACTATTTCATATTCTGTGCTATTAGCAACTTAAGCTTCACCACATTACTGTCAACAATTAATGGTTTGTGTACCATTAGCTGTTTACACACAATAGAAAGTAGAATATGTATCGTTACTAGCACATATATAGTGCAGTTTTTTTTCAAGTTTAATACAACTATGCATTAGCATTTGCCACTTTTACTTTAGCATTGTACATGTATAAGGCTTTATTATACTGCTGGGGTGCAAAACACAAAGTACACCGGCATGAATGCTTGATATGTTAGTATGTGATTCGATACATGAGGTTAGTGACACTCTCACTCTTCTAATCATATTTAAGCATCAATAATTATCAACTGAGCCATTGTTTCTCCAGGGAAGGGGGTGGGGGTGGGAAATGTCATCCCTTCTCCCCTGAACCTCAGCAATGCTTGTCTCTTTCTTTAGTCATGGTTTTTGTGTAGCATAGATTGTACATGACACAACTTGTAGCTTCCTTTATCTGATAAAGAACATTCCATTTCCTTTTATAACTGTATGTGAACTGAGGTAATAACTAAAGTGTTGAGTATCTCATGTCAACCTCATTTAAATTGCCTGACTCTATCCATATTGAACATAGTTTGATATAATTGTCCAGCTGCTACAGTGTCAATTTAGCCAGCATCTCTCCTAAACTATGTAGCATGATTAAAGTGAAAAAACCTCATAAGGGATTAGCAATTTAAATTTAACACCACGCGGCACCAAAGGTTCATTTAGTTGATACCATGAAAAGGTGACCACCACTGACCATCATTAGAATACCATGACAAGGTGACCACCTCTGACCATCATTAGAATACCATGACAAGGTGACCACCACTGACCATTATTAGAATAGCATGACAAGGTGACCACCTCTGACCATCATTAGAATACCATGACAAGGTGACCACCTCTGACAAATCTCAATGTTGTCCTAGTAGACAGCACTGCTCCATGTTTGGGGTGTGAGCTAGCAGTACCAAGACAAAGAGGCAGCTTGGCACTAGAGTTCGGTCCGTCACAGAGGCCAGAGGGAGGTGGTCCCACTGGTACCCCACCCTGGAGTCCAGTTTAGCAGGTTTTAATTGTAGCTGGACCTTAGCCTCAGTGGCAGAGGGAACACCCTATCTCAGTACATGTCCCATTCAAAACCGTGGTACACTGCACACACTCCACAACTCACATGTGCCTCACTGCCTTGTCCATTCAACAGCCACACCAGTGGCATGACATGTGGTGGGATATGATGCACTTACATTGTACTTATGCACGTGAATGCTGCACATTGTTTGTGCATCATATGAATGTCAGATTCCTCTGCAATCAACTACGTATAACTACATTAACTTTAATTCCACTGCTAATAACCAAATCGGATACTTATACTGGTACACAATCCTGCTTTAGCTATCGGAAAATCAAAAAATGATTTTTAATAGCTGTTCTATTTGTATGCAGGGATCTGTCTGGCATGCATGTGCATCTAAATACAATATTTCAATTGAAATGCTATCTATAAACAGTTTAATGTTGGTGACAAGGTTCGAATCATCCGAGACTTGTCGTCAGTTCGAGAGCTTCAGAAAGGTCATGGAGGATGGAGTGATGACATGGAAATGGTAGGTGGTTACAGCTCTTAATATGCACATATCATCATGCTTCATGCTTCCAATACACTAAATCCTTAAGCTTGTAACACAAATAATATCACTCTTCCATGCAGTGCCTGGGAAAAGTTGGAATAGTGAAGTACATACGTTGGTCAAAAGATATTGACGTAGTTGTGGATAAAAGAGAGTGGAGATTCAATCCTCTGTGTTTGACTACTCCTGATCAAGGAGAAGGAAGGGGTGGAGGAGGAGCAGTAAGAAAAGAAGATACAGAAAGAAAAGGAGAAGCAGTAAGTAAAGGATTAACAGAAAGAAAAATAGAAACAGATAGAATTCGAGAAGCAGTACGAAAAGGAGATACAGAAAGAAAAGGAGAAGTAGTAAGTAAAGGATTAACAGAAAGAAAAATAGAAACAGAAAGAATAGGAGAAGCAGTAAAAAAAGGAGATACAGAAAGAAAAGGAGAAGCAGTAAGTAAAGGATTAACAGAAAGAAAAATAGAAACAGAAAGAATAGGAGAAGCAGTAAAAAAAGGAGATACAGAAAGAAAAGGAGAAGCAGTAAGTAAAGGATTAACAGAAAGAAAAATAGAAACAGAAAAAATTGCCGGAGAAGCAGTAAGAAAAGGAGAACCAGAAAAAAGGAAAGCAGAAGCAGAAACAACAGGCAGAGAAACAGAGAGAGAAGTTGAAGAAGGTGCAGTGAGTAGCAGAATACTGGGGTAGTTATATAGGGAAGTTTTCATTCATATAGTGAAAGTACCAACCAATCAATGTAGGCAATAGAGTAGTACTGCTCACCCACTCAACACTTAGGTGTAGTCTTTTCATAAAGTTATATACACACTGAATCTAAGTGATTTAGAATCCCCAAGGGCCCTGGGCTGTAGCGACCCAAGTGTACCCTACAGGGCTCAAAGGATTCTATATTATGTGGGCACAACCTCCTCCCTCACAGATTTGTCTTTTTTTCTTAAATAGATATTGATGATATATTGAAACTTCTTTTGGCTGCTCTTTGTGCTGCTGCTTCAGCTGCTATTGAAAGTGCTCCTGGCACTGACAAGCCAACTGTTCCCACTTACCGAAAGGTGATTTATGTTATGCAATGTAGGAAGAGTTTGCTACTGCTAGCATTCAATGGATTCAGCTACCCCTTGTTTCTTTATCATTCAATATATGCATTCTGCCTTTGGGCTGATTCAGTTCAGCTTAGAAGAACAATATGGCGCGCACGCACGCACGCTCGCACGCACGCACGCACGCACGCACGCACGCACGCACGCACGCACGCACGCACGCACGCACGCACGCACGCACGCACGCACGCACGCACGCACGCACGCACGCACGCACGCACGCACGCACGCACAGATTACGCAGTATATTTTTACTCATGGTTGGATATGATGGTCAGAACAGTTTTATTATTTCACGTTTAATAGTGGTTATTAAAAACCACATTCTTTATGAGATGTAATTACCTACAATGCTGTAGTTTAACCCTGGAGACACAGTTTGTGTATTGAATGATGTCAGCATTGTGCACCGCCTGCAAGGGGGTCATGGAGGATGGAGTGATGAAATGTCCAAGGTATGTTATGAGTTAACTTATGATATTTTCTGATTCCAAAGAAGCGGAATTCATTTCCCAGAGTATTGGACAAACTGGTAAAGTTCTGAGAGTAGACAGTGATGGAGATGTAAAGATTGAAGTCAGTGGGAGCTCATGGACCTATAATCCATTGTGCTTGATACCAGCAAATAAGGATTCAATAAGCAAGGTGTGTGTATGCCATATGTTTGTGGACACAACTGATCATATACACATTGTTTTTGTTCAGTTTAACCCTGGTGACATGGTCCGTGTACTGGATGATGCTGATGTTGTGCGTCACCTGCAAAATGGTCATGGAGACTGGGTTGACTCCATGTCAGCAGTATGTTTGTGTTGATAATTCCAGTAGAGCATTAAAAAAAATACCAGGATGTAGTTAGTGTTGCTAGCGCAGCCTACTACTAATGGGATCCATAATCTATGTAGTACTATTTAAAAATCTACAATTGGTATGTCGTAATGAACATGTATAATTTATTTTTTAATAGACTTTAGGACAAACTGGTAACGTGTTGTTTGTGGATGAAGATGGAGATATAAAAGTTGCTGTTAGTAGTGATGCATGGACCTTTAATCCACTGTGCTTGGCACCAGCAAATAAGGATTCATCACAGAAGGTAGTTAGTGTTCCTGTACATTTATGTTGCACAGAACATAATTATTAGTTCTAAATATTTGTGTGATGTAAATTTGATCCATGTAATTTTTTATACACATAGTTTAACCCTGGTGACATGGTGCGTGTACTGGATGATGCTAATGAAGTGCGCCGCTTGCAAAAAGGTCATGGAGGGTGGGTGGATGAGATGGCAAAAGTAAGCTTTTTGTTAGAAAATAAATATAATTTTCCAGGTCACTGTTATACAGCTGAGCAAAATTGACTGATATTTATGATATCTTGTAGAGTATAGGTCAAACTGGTAAGGTGATGAAAGTGGAGAAAGATGGAGATGTGGCAGTAGTTTTCAGAAGTGATTGGTGGGCCTTTAACCCACTGTGCCTGAGACCTGTAAGTAAAGGCTCGACATCAAAAGAGACCACACCAGGTAATTGATATGATGATATTAAAATTAGTGCGACTGAATTGCATAGATACTATGACTAGGCCTTTAGTTTTAGTAAATCAATCATGGCACAATACAGCCTCAAGGTTTTTACTTGAGGCTTATCATGAAACCAAGTCCAAAGAACCTTAAGCTTGCTCCAGTATTAGTTGGATCAAAACTTCAAATTTGATTCAATGGTTATATAGATATATGTTATTTAGTAACTATGAGAAAGAAGCTGAAAATACAGTGTACATGTGAGAGCTGTGCAGCACTTATTGAATAGAATGCAAGTGAAATGGCATTAATTATTAGGCGCACATAACATACTCAGGTATGTTAAGACTGGCTACACTATATCGGCAAATTCAAACATTACAACATGCTGCTTTTCTGTTTGGGTGCTTCTTGTAGAGCTATTCTCTTTATACCAAATCTTTGTTCAATGATCCCGCAAATTTATTCAATTGATAGTTGTCATAGCAACCTTAGTTCTTTATTGCATTGCGCTCCGAAATATGGGGGCGTTTCCTGCCGTTTTCGCAAAACCCAGATGATTAAATATCGTTGTTTGTGGACAAAAACCGTTATATGATACTGGTCTAACTACAGTGGATGGGCACAACGAAAAGTAACATTGTTTGCGTAAGTTGCACAACGAAAACAATTAAATTTGTGCCTAAATTTTCGCAGTTCTAATGTTTGTCTGCAAGCGCTCTAAGTGTTTCGAAATAATGATCTATGTGCCTAGTATAGTGATTAAATATGGGTATCCCAGAAGTAGAAGAACTGCAGAAACATACGAAAAACTATTCTTTAATCGTGCGGTTTTCAATTCTAACATTCAAGTCAATTATTTCACCACTCGTAACCGTTGTCATAGAAACGGCATTATATATTAATTCCGTGTTATCAATCCAAAGTGTATTGGACATTATAATTCCTGTGGTAACATCTGTGTATGAATAAACGCTTCCTTTGGCAGCTATTTAAATATTTTAAGTGTAGCCAGTCTTAACACACCTGAGTAGTTAAACCAATCCTATAATTGCTCATCTGAGGTTAATTCTGTCTTAGAGCTTGAAGTGCTATAAATACTTTTCTGAAAATGGAACTAAAAATGCAGTAGAAAGTATACTTTTCAGGAGCATATGAAATTGAGTATTATTCTGTGCATGGTACAATGAAATGAAGAACAGAACCAAAAAAGCATTCATACACAAAGCTTTGATACTAAAATATGTGTTACTGTAATGATTAAGTGCAGAGAAACAAACACACAGATATGGCTGCCAAGCCTGAGGCATGGAAGCTACTGTCATCAGCTTTATCTGGAAGAGCAGAGGAAGTTAGAAAGATCTTACAGTCTAATCCAGAGCTGGTATGGAAGCTGCATTAATGCATGCATAGTGAATGCATATTGAATATCATCTCGTTCCCAGACCCATCTATATTAGCATTATCACATCATTTATACACATGCTTGTGAATGTGACTATAATTAGTAGTGGCTACATTGCATATAGGGACCATGAAAAATACACAGCTTGATAATGTTATGTTTTTGTATTATTTTGATGGTTTATACATGCAGTGTAAGTTTTATTTTCTTGGAAGGTGTGTTGGACAAGGTAAATGCCATTAAAACAGGTTATGAAAATGTGCATGTTTCAGGTCAATGGGAAAGTCTTCAACAAGTCAGCACTTCATTGTGCAGTGGCTAGAAATCACTTCAGTGTGTTAAAAGTTATTCTGGAGTTTAAGCCAAACCTGGAAATAAAAGTAAGTCTACAAGAGTACCTACATGAATATCCCTTATGTAAAGACTACAGAAATGGCCTGCAGCATAAAATACATTTCACATTCACAGTTGGTTGTAAATTGACCAATGTGAAACTGGTAATTTTTCACACCACTTACTCATCAAAGAATCAGCCAACCCTTATAATTAAAGCAATCTCTGAATGTGCTATACTGATTAATCACATGATGACTAGGGAAATTGCTCCACATGTGTTGAAGAATATTCCACACTTACCCCACAAATTTGTTTTCAGATGTGCTGTTGAACTGATATGACTGCACAGTCCTAACCAGGTTAAGCATGCTTGAAGTGTTGGAGACACATTCATGTAACAAAGCACTATTAACAATTTACAGTCCTTGTTGTACATAACTACCATGCAATAAAAAGGCGTTTTTCAACCACACAACCATATTATAATAGGCATGTTAATGCTGACAATAAGACTGACCTTGATGAACCAAAGATGAGTTGCTTATTTTACTAATTGAGTAAGATAAATGCAACAAAATACCTGTGTTTTGGGAGGCATTTCTGTTACAATCTGTGCGACTTTGGTATTGATGGGAGTGAGGGAAGTATGTATTGCTCTGGATATACAAATGATCCTTTTCGTTGGTGGGATGATGGGGGTACATCCAGTACTCTAACAGTAAATGCATCTTAAATTGTTCCAATTGTAGGATGAAGATGGAGACACACCACTTCACCTAACTGCTCAAAGGTATTGCTGCTAACATTCAATGTATTGTAGTATACACAGTATGATAGTTGCAAAATTATGATAACTATTTTATTTTAGGGATAATGAAGAAATGGTTGAACTCTTGCTAAAAGCTGGAGCGAATGTTAATGCAAAAAATGACCGAGGTACCACACCTCTTATGATAGCCGCAGCACAGGGACATCAAAGGGTCATGAAGATGTTATTGAAGCAACAAAACATAGATCCCCAGCAGCAGGTATGTGATCCATAGCTCACATTGCACAATTCAACAAATCTGCACACAGGATGCCGATGGAGACACAGCTCTTCACATTGCTGTGCTTAGAGATAAAGTTGAAAGCATTTCAGTACTCCTGGAAGGAGGTGCAATCCCAACTGTGAGAAATGCAAAAGGCCTCACACCAATGCATGAGGCTAGCAAGAGGGGATTTGTATCGTAAGTTATTTCCCCTCTTAATATACATCATATAATAATACATAATATTTGTATGTAACTAAGTGCGCGAATCACATGTCAAAACTCAACCATACACACATTCTAAACAAACAAATGTAATGTTTAGTGCAGAAGACATATAATGATATGATGTTACAACACAAACCAAATGACACTTCATGAATACTGCCTGCCATATATCACTATGTATCAATTGCCAGCTACAAAGTATGTATTTGAGAATGTTTCATTTTCCTTAGAAAATTCATGATCAGGGAATTTGGGCCATGTGTTAAAGCATTATGTAATTTAGATTGAGAAAAATTCTGAATGCTAGCGTTTCAAAATGTATTTATTATATTGATTAATAAATTTCAAACTTTGAAATTCTTGGCTCTCCGATTGGTGATTCTACATTCTGCGCCAAGTATGTGTCCCAGAAATGTGCAATAGCTTCCAAGTTGCTCACACAGTTATAGGAGGTTGGCTCTGTGGGCCCCCAAGTTGCGTTACTCCTCTTGCGCCAATGTGTGAGTTTTTGCAAACTTGTACATCTGGCAAGATTCACACCTCCTTTCATTGTGGCTGAAGGATTTAAATACTTTGATAATGATGTTCGCCATTGCTTTGCCTTGTGTACAGGTGTAGACACCACCAATAGTTCTTGGGAACAGGCACAGCTCAGATTAAGTAGAGGTGGTATTGGGCTTCGCAACCTTTCAGACCACTCAGCAGCTTGTAACATAGCTTCACTTAGCATGTCCACACTGGAATTGATATCTATTCAACATCTTGTCCATTCTATTGGAGAATATAATAGCCATTTTCCACCAACTGAGACCATTACATAAAAGCAGACTCTCAAATTTGAGGCTAATTTCTTCTTTGTATGACGTTCCTGTTGCAAAGTTATGCATTATGAAAGCAAGGAGGAGGGGAGGAGAATAATAAAATGGTGGAATTTTGATGCTGACTAGTCAGTCCACATAAATGGCACTGTAAATCAAGTGCACGTGCATATCTGTCATGTCTTTGCATACACAGGGCAGAAAAATATTTCACGTGCTGCAGCCATTACAATACTAGTAGCCCATCTCCCCCTTGTGTGATCTCTAAGTACAGTTGCGGTATCACTGAGCAGGAGGGGCTGACCTTTGGTTAACGCTTTCTTGATAGGAAGTCAAATACTGTTGATGCATTGATTTCAGTACCAAGCAAATTTAAAAGCTTATTTGGGAAGTAGAGGATACACAAGCACATTTACCAATGTTAGCATATACATGTATCTTATAAACAATGAGAACCAATCCATTCAACCTACCCTGCTTGTACCGCATTCCAGTGCATAATTTCTAAATCCTTACTTGTTATATTGTCTCCTGGTTCTTTCTTTCAAGCATTTCCTTGTTGGCAAAACTGATAGCACAGAATGCCAGCCATGCTTGTGAACACATTAAATAGAACATCAATTTTCAGGGAGTAATAATTTGACATATATATGAGTGCAATATTTTTGGATAATCAGACCCATCCTAAAATATTACAACATCACTCAAATTACAGTTTATAACAGATTAAGCAGAAGGATCAGAAGTGTGATAGGGGAAATCAAACTTATGCTTACCTGATCCAAAGGCATCTATGGAATATCTTGGCCTTAGTTGTTCATGTTTAAAGATAGAAATTTTAAATGGTTTTGTGTATATTTGGAACAGTCAGTTACATACAAAAATAAAAATAAGAATAGAATTGTATATATTATAAAAACATTTTGCATTCTAGATACACATATATAGATCTACACATCAATTCATTGATGATTGATGCCAGTGTATGTGCAAGGAAAGGGAAAGTCACTACTGTAAGGTGCAGAGGTTAGAGAAGGCAAAAAACGTGGTGCAGTTGTAGTGAGGATGCTTTTTGTTGCAAGTTTGCGGAGAGGACACTAAGATGAAAGTCACAGACACCCCCCTTTTCCATAAGAACATCTGCTGCAATAGCCTGCTTTTAGCTTTGGGGTTGAACCAAGCCTTCCTCAGGTTGTGGTTTACTATATCTTATGGTTGGTTATGTCATCACTGCCTTTCTTTGCAAGACAAAGCATTGTGAGGCTTGTCCAGGCATAAGGCACACACATCCCTGGCTCACACAGTTGTAGACCTAACCACCATGAGCTAGCATGTGGGGATGTCACAGGGCAGACATGTGTATCTGCTAAAGTACTAATATTTAAAAAAAGATTGACTGAGTGATTGCTTTAGAAATAATTTGTACTGATTTCACTTCTGCAGCATCATTGAGATGTTCGTCAAACTCACTCCGCAATGTATCAACACTAAGATTGATGATGGATATACAATGCTGCACTTGGCTGCTCTGAGTGGCAATATCTATGTAGTCAACGCTCTGGCTGCTTCAGTGAGTTGTTTTAACATTAAATTGTACTTCGAAATTTACTAATATGGGAGAACATTGGTATATTACGATGGTTAATCAAAAATATCTAACAGACATGTTGTCTATCTGTAATAGTATGCAAAATGGGGGTGGGGAGGGGGTGTTGGAGTTTACTACTAAAAAGGCCCTATGGTATCCTAAATAAGTAAAAGAGTGCATGTAGAAATAAATTGGCTTGCTCACACATGTGTTCTATGTATATTTATATGTAGTTATGATATGTGACAAATGTGTGTACCTGGTGCTGATACACTTCACAATGTACATGACAAATCTACCACCACTATAAGCTTAGTCTACATGTATATAACAATCTACTGTTGTTTAAACTTGTAAGGAAGCTATGATCCAAGATGATGACATCATCTTGGATCATACATGTACAGCTTCCTCTTCTCCATGTACCAGGGTTTCTTCATCATCCTCCTCTAACATCATAACTATCATCATCTGGCTGGTGTGAACGACTGTGTCCAGCATTCCTCTCATTTCTGGGGTCACCCTCATGTGGCAGGATTGCCTTTAAGTAGGATGTGCTTGGTTATGTCTGAGCGTAACCCCGTAAGGAATCTTTGTCGCAGCATGCCAGACATTGAAGCGGTCTCTTCAGGGTAGGCTTCTTTGAAGAGCTTTCTGAGCACACCTTCAAAGTCTTTCACCGTTTTTTTGCGCACCTTGCCTGCGCACCTTGGCTGCGCACCTTGCCTGCACTCAGAGAAGACCTTCGCTTCGCCAAAGCTAAAGGATCTTTGGAGATGCCAGCTCTATCCATAAATGCCTTCTTAACGTGTCAGGGTTGTCTTTTTTGTTATCTTCAAGGGACACATACATGTAGCACTCAACCAGTTTACCTCGTAGCAACGCAGGAAGTACAGCCAGCTCTTTTTCTTTCTCCAATTTGTTGGCCGCAACCACCAAGCAAAATTTTGTCCGAAGTCTTCTACGCCAATTTCAGGTAACGGGATACTGGACTTGGCCATCCCTACAGATCTACTATTTAAATAGAAGTTAACACTGAACAGAAGAACTGTACAAAACCATTATCTATATACCAGTAGTCACGTGCACCCAGAATGTTCTAGATGGTTCTAAACCAGTCTGTTCAGTTCATTAGCACCTCAGGTGTTAAGCACTGTTCATTACACTGATAGAGGTGATGAAAGCCTACAATCTGACATACAGAAAACTGATACAACAGCATAATGCACACCCATTTCCACAGTTAAAAACCTTCAACGTTCTTTTTATCCATCTGGATTTTAAGATAAGTTTTGATTGTTATTGCACTATAGAGTTTTGGTTATTAAAGCCTAATGGTGGCGGTTAAGTGGATGCATTACAACAGATAAGGATAAGTCAGGCTGCTGAATTTGTCTGGTAATTTGTTTGGTATTATGGCTATCTGAACGTATGCTGAGTACTCTAATGCACAAAATGTGATTAGCAATAGTTGTTTCACACAGGACATGTGTTTAGATGCTAAAAGCAAGTAGGTATGCCGATTTGTTGATATGCTGTATATATCAATGGTCACTCTTGACTCCCAATTAATAACTAGTACCTTGATCAGGCTATGTAAGCTTATTCATAAGTTTCAAATTCTGCTTTCATGTAGCTTTAATAAGATACTATATTTGTGCTTGTGTATTGCATTATTGAGGGGCCCAGACAACACCCGTACTACATGTACGTGTACATTGATCATGTGGTTAGTGTAGTATGTGAGACGCCATGTTCTGCGCATGCGCTGTATAGATAGAATAGCTTGTGTGGCTGTATGAGTGTAATCTGATTTTGGCTAAAGATATTACATTGGCGACGAGGGTGGGGTTGAAAGATGCCCACATTTGGCCATATTTCAGAGTTTGTGGTCGAAGATGAGCGTATCTCGGCGTACCTCGAGCGGGTGGAGCTTTACTTCAAAGCCAACGATATTGCAGCTGAAAAAAAGGTGGCTATCTTTCTGAGTGGGATTGGCGCGAAGACATACACAGAGCTAAGGAGTCTAGTAGCACCTGCCCAGCCAAAGGATAAGTCCTTTGCGGAACTGAAAACGCTATTAAAAGCGCACTATGATCCGAAGCCATTGGTAACCACAGAGAGGTTTCTGTTTTATAGAAGAGATCAGGCAGCTGAACAGTCGGTATCAGAGTTCCTGGTAGAACTGAGAAGACTGGCTTCACATTGTTAATTTGGGCAGTTCTTGGATGAGGCCTTGTGGGATAGACTGGTCTTGGTCTAAGAAATGACACCACTCAGAAGCGGCTGCTGTCAGAAGTGGATTTGACACTGGTCAAGGCAGTCCAAATAGCTTCTAGTATGGAGTCGGCAGAGAAACAGTCTCTACACTTTCATGTGACAAGGCCAGGGGCTATATGCCAGGTGCGTGTATCATGTAATCCTTGCAATTCCACAGACCATTCGGTTCGGGAGTGTCGGATTAAGGACTCAGTGGTGTTTTTTCGGTGTAGAAAAATGGACACATTGTAAGAGCCTGTCGGGAGAAGGGACAGTCGACATCTGCAGCAGGTAGAGACGAAAGAAAGACAAAACCAAGTTCCCTGAACACAAAATGGGTGGATACGGAAGAGGCAGAGGAGGTTGGAGTACACACAGTGTGTATGTGGTAGATGGCAATGGCCCGTTTGGAGAGCCTCTTTCAATTTCACTACCGGTAAATGGGATGATTCTACCAATGGAGATTGATACTGGGGCAGCAGTCTCCATAATTCCAGAAAGAGTGCGCCAAGAGCTGTTTCCATATTTGAAGCCACAGAAAACCAGGGTACGACTGTATACCTATACTGCAGAGCAGATGACAGTCATGGGTACTATTTCTGTGCAAGTGAAGTATAAGAACCATACTAGGACTCTGTTCTTATTTGTAGTGAACACGGATGGACCTACCTTATTAGGCCGAGATTGGATGAGACAGCTAAAGCTGGATTGGTCAATGGTGAACCAGGTATTGTTGGAAAAAGAATGGACGATTGGAAGCACGCATGAGGAAGTATGAAGAGTTATTTAAGCCGGCAATGGGTGCTATTCAGGGGTTCAAGGCAAAGTTGACAGTCAAGGCTGATGCTCATCCCAAGTTCTGCAAAGCCAATACGGTACCATTTTCAATTAAGCAACATGTTGGAGAGGAATTGGATTGGTTGGAGAAGGAACGAATTGTGGAAAGAGTAATGCACAGTGATTGGGCTACTCTTATAGTGCCAGTTCCCAAGAAGGATTGAATTTTTCGAATTTGTGGGGACTATAAGGTTACAGTCAACCCAGCACTGGAGGTGGACCAGTATCCACTTCCGAAACCGGAAGATGTATTTGCCACACTAGCTGGAGGAACCGCATTTTTGAAAATAGACTTGTCACAGGTCTACCAACAGTTGCTGCTGGATAATGAGTCTCAGCAATATCTGACAGTCAACACTCATCAAGGCTTATACAGATATAAGCGCCTTACATTTGGAGTTGCCTCGGCACCCACTATACTCCAAAGAGTAATGGATAGCATGCTTTAAGGAATTCCAAATGTTGTGTGTTACTTGGATGACATCTTGGTGACTGGAGCGACCATTGAAGTTCACCTTGACAACTTGGAGGCAGTGTTGCATCGGCTTCAGCAGCATGGTGTGAGGGTGAACAAGGAGAAAAGTGTGTTCCTGGCTAAGGTCATGTACTTAGGACATGTAATTGATGCAGAAGGATTACACAAGTCACCAACCATAACAGAAGCCATAGTGCAGGCACCACCTCCACAAAATACCCAGGAACTAAGATCCTTTTTAGGAATGCTCAATTATTATGGAAAATTCATTCCTAACTTGGCTACCTTACTGCATCCCTTAAATGGATTGCTGCGGTTTGGAGTGAAATGGCAGTGGTTAGCCCAGTGTCGTCAAGCATTTGAGAAGGCCAAAGAGGCGTTACAAGCATCCAGTGTGTCGGTGCACTATGATACAGATCTTCCTCTTGTGTTGGCTGCGGATGCTTCTAGCTACGGAGTGGGAGCAGTGATCTCACATATGTTACCCAGTGGGGAGGAAAAGCGAATAGCCTTTGCATCTCGTACACTAACCAGATCTGAAGAGAACTATGCTCAACTGGAGGAGGCGCTGGCCTTGGTGTTTGGAGTAAAAAAATTCATCAGTTTCTGTATTGTCGCCGGTTGACTTTGTTGACCGATCATAAACCACTGACCACAATCCTGGGTTCACACACAGGGAAACTTTACCCGTTACATATCAGCAGTTGAAAACAGCTACTAATCATGATCCGATTCTGGGTCAGGTGTTGCAGTGCATTAGGAATGGTTGGCCCGGATGAGCTCAAGCCATATGTGGCTAGAAAACTGGAGTTGACATTACAGGACAACTGTGTATTGTGGGGAACACGAGTGGTAATACCAAAGAAACTGCAAGCATCTATTCTGGAGGAACTACACAAGGATCATGCTGGCATCTGTCGTATTAAGGCTCTGGCCCGGAGTTACGTTTGGTGGCCAGGGTTGGATCGTGAGGTGGAGCAGTTGGCAAAAGCATGTTTGCCATGTCAGAGTGTTAAAAATGCATCAAGTGTAGCCTCATTACAGGCTTGCTAAACCTTGGCAACGTATTCATGTCGACTTTGCTGGTCCAGTTGAGAAGCGCATGTTGATGGTTGTTGTATATGCTCATTCGAAGTGGCCGGAAGTGATTGAGATGACTTCGACCACTTCAGAGTTGACCATTCAAGCCTTGCGAGGCTTGTTTGCGGTACATGGCTTGCCTGATCAGGTGGTTTCGGATAATGGGCCACAGTTTGTGTCGAAGGAGTTCCAACGGTTTATGAAGGAGAATGGCAATAAACACACACGGTGTGCGCCGTTCCATCCTTCCTCGAATGGTCTTGCTGTGCGATTCGTGCAGACATTGAAGAATGCACACCAAAGATATCGGGAGAACCTTTCAACATCGCTTGGCTGTTTTGTGTTAGCCTATCGCACTACACCGCATGCAACAACTAATGTGGCTCCATGTGAGCTATTGATGAACAGGAAGATTCGTACTCGATTGGATTTACTCTACCCTGATGTAGAATCTCGGGTGGCCAAAAATGTGTCGCGGCAAAAAGCCATGCATGATGTGCATGCAAAGGCAAGGGAATTTTTAGTTGGCCAGCAGGTGATGTTGCGTAATCTTCGGGATGGTCCAAAGTGGGTCCCTGGAGTGGTGGTGGGACGACAATGAACACTGTCCTATGTTGTGCAAACTACTGGAGGAGAAGTGTGGAAACGTCATGTCGACCAGATTGGAGAAGTGGGTGACCCTGGAAGCGTGCTGAGTGATAAGGAGTTAATTTCCACTGTTGACCGACCTACCAAAGAACCACTGTCTGAAATGGAGAGTACCAGAGAGCACGTGTTTAGGTCTGAAGAATCGCTATCTGAAATGGATGGTACCAGAGAGAACCAGGTACCTAGTGTTGTCAGTCTACCCCCAAGGGAGGCCTCGGCAATACTGCCACTACCATCACCCTCCTTGGATCAAGAAGAATGGTTGTCAACACCGGGCCAGGAAATACCACCAACTCGTCGATACCCACAGATAAGAAAACCCCCTCAGAGATATTGAATATCTAGGATGTTATGTTGACAATTTAGTGTGGAGGAATGTAGTATGTGAGACGCCATGTTCTGCGCATGCGCTATATAGATAGAATAGCTTGTGTGGCTGTATGAGTGTACTCTGATTTTGGCTAAAGACATTACAGTTAGATAGTGCCATCTCTTTGCAATAGTGGAGTATTATTCTCGTCTTTCAATTTGACAAGCTGAAGTGGTACTTGTATTATGTATTCCCTCTGTACAGTGGAGATCGTGATAGTTGAACGAAAAAAAAAATTGACATTAATTTTTATGTTTACTTGAATTTAAAACAATAACCACATGTGATATTGAAAATCTAACTGCACAGATACATGGGCTATACACATCACGTGACTGTCACGTTCTACCACTTTCGTTTTCAGTGACCCCAGTCTTGTCAACTTAGTTTTCCTATTTATCTTCACTCAGGGATAGCGGATCAGGATGATTATTGGTATGTAGCTTAAGCACCAACCTCTAAATGATTTGGCCGAGCCAGATTCTGAACCCGGGAAACCGTTCGGTTATTGTCGAGCGATACGTAGCTTATAAAGACTATACGTGTTTGCCATTTCGTGTTTCGAAGCGCTCGATTCATGCTAATCGAAGCATGTAGTTGTTCCGAGCGATGATTATTGCATCGTTTGGGCCCCTTTTTACAGTGTACCAGCTTGTTTTTCCACTAGAATTCCGGTTGCCAAACTTCTGGCTTTAAAAACAGCACCATTTTCAGATGAATGTGCTGTTATAATCAGTTATTGCTGATAAAGTGGGCGGTCCGGTGGTACGACTCAAGCTGAAAACGGTTCTTTCCAGCTGTGACCGATGGTGGAGAGTAAGTATAGGGGTAGAGCATATATACCTGGGCGGCGGTTGGGCATCGCTGGGATTACTCTCGGAACTTTTCTCTCCTGCAGCGATGCCCAAGTACGCGCTACTCCTTTGCTTGCTCTCCGCCGTCGTTCACAGATGTATTATGCTTGGTTCTGAAAAGAACTCCAAAGGAAAAAGAAGCTGGTACATTGTAAAAGGGGCCCCAAACGATGCAATGATCATCCTTCGGAATAACTGAATGCTTTATCTAGCATGAATCGAGCGCTTCGAAAAACAAAATGCTTAACACTTTTAGTCCTTATAAGCTACGTATCGCTCGACAATAACCGAACGGTTTCCCGGGTTCAGAATATGGCTCGGCCAAATCAATTAGAGGTTGGTGCTTAAGCTACATCCCAATAATCATCCTGATCCGCTATCCCTGAGTGAAGATAAATAGGAAAACTCAGTTGACAAGACTGGGGTCACTGAAAACAAAAGTGGTAGAGCGTGACAGTCACGTGACACACCATATTTTTTACTACTTGATGACAATTGTATAGCCCATGTATCTGTGCAGTTTGATTTTCAATATCACATGTGGTTATTGTTTTAAATTCAAAGAAACATAAAATTAATGTCAAAATTTTTTTCGTTCAACTATCACTATCTCCACTGTAGTGTTCAATGGGGGTGTCTCTAATTTCACAGCAAAATGATGCAACTCTCAAGAAGAGGTTTGACCGTAAATAGCAGTTTTGGACTACAAGTATGTGTATGATCCTACTATTGCTCGGGCTTTTATTTCATATTAAGAGCTGTATTGATTGGTTCCGGGACATGAAGGATAGCCTTGACATTATCAGTATCAGGCTGGATTACTTGCGGGTTGATCATCTGGCATCGAAATTTGCATTTTGCCTTGTTCAGGGTTACGCCTGCATTCTGTAGCCTTTGAAGTACTAAATGGACTGAATCACACTAGCTCTATAGAGGGATCTGCAAGAATCCCGAGTTGGCATCTAGCTTTGAGAATCTGTAAGTTGAGCAAGGATATGTTCTACAGCAGGAAATGTGTGTCGTTCTCATACGAACAGTTTCATTTAATTTGGTAAGATCAACACACATTTGAACAGTTTGATCTATATTGGGTGCAAAAACCATTGATGCAAACTCCTTAATTCTTGAGTAGCTGCTACATCCTTTTCATCTCTGCTTTCACCTGGGGGGAGGAGTGAGATCATTACTCTTCTTGGGGTGGTGACTGCAAAAGGCTTTGCACTCACTCTTCCAGTCGTATTGTGTAGTCCCATTTAAGTTTTCCCAGTCCTTCAAAAAGGCTGCACAATTTCCTGTGTTGGTCCTCATCACTGTATTTACCCATTGCAGAAGTCCGAGGGATTCTATTGCTGGTCGTCCTGGCAATGGAAAATGTGCTTGATGTACAACTCTTGTCTCTCCACATCTGTATTTCCCCATAAATAAGCCTGGTAGACGTTCAGAGTTAGGTTCATGCAGTAACTTTGCAAGGTGTAATGGGCCAACTCATTTCTGTATCTTCTCAAACAGGGGTGTTGATATCACTGTTACATCTGCTCCTGTATCTAGCTTGAAGTGTATCAGTACTGTTTATCTCCAGGGATCATTTTGACTCTGCCTTTTATTAGCGAGAGCTTCCAACATGATTCCTTGATGTGACTTTTTGAGATGTCCCTGCTTGATAACATGTTGCATGTCTGGCAGGATATTGTTGTGGATTATGTGCATCAGTAGCTTGTGATTTTAGCTAATGTTGAACAACTGCTATACCTGTTGTCTGCAAATTTTGAGTGAGGACAATCCTGAACAATTTTACTTGGACCTGCAGTTACAGTGGCCAGGTCCACATGCAACTTCAGTTTTTCAGAGAGTGTTGCATTGAGTATGCCCACCACCCTTATAGTTACAGTGTTCGGATAAGTACGTATGTAGTAGAGGTCAGGGATAAATACATCCACTGGCTGCTGGTTGAACTTCCCTTGTTCAAAAATCACATTCCATTGTTTGATAAGTGAGAATCAAACTATTCCTTTACAACTACATGTATGTACTTCTTGGAGTCCAAATACAAATAATTATATTCATATAAATGTCTGTGTTGTGACAATGGACACTTGCATGCACAATGGTGACCAGTGGAGCACGCCTCGCTATGCCTGCACCTCGTCTCACCTCTCCACTAACAATTACATTTCTGTTGTTCATGCTTTGCATATATTCTGGGGTGTTTTTGCTGTGGAGATATTCTTCTATGTTCATTCTACTATTGTGATTTGTGATTCAAGTTAGGTGTGTCAGTACTATTAATAAATCCTATTTCCCGATTCAACGTGTGCGAATACACGACAGTCTGCTACTACTATGCATGCACATGTTTTCTGGAGTGCTTACAACACAAGAAATATGGCCTTACTAATACAATTGTCCATGAAGGCACTTAATTACACAATTCCTTCTCAGATCAGTTAAGCCCGGTTACAAAAATATCATCAACCTAAAATGAGTTTTTATAGGAAATGCAATTTTTGAGCAGAGGCTAGTATAACTACATGTATCAAAAAATCAGTTCAGAAATAACTGATAAGTGTCAAGCACTTTACATGGAACCAGAAGTGTTTTCCTCTACTGAAGAACCTTATTAAGTTTAGGACCTGAAATAGTTGAAATTTTAAGAGATTGAAATACATGTACTGTGTCAGGTATTTAAATTTGATGAATCTTGAATCTAGTTTGTCTGTTTTCTGTGATTGTGTTTCACTTTTTCAAGATCTGTATGGAGTGTGTGTGTGTTTGTGTGTGTGTGTGTGTTTGTGTGTGTGTGTGTGTGTAGCCTTGTCCCCAGGCCCTGTTTTATTAAAGTTACGGGGCTGAAAAACAGGGCCTGGTAGACACTACCAGGGTCCTAGCGCGCATACACTAGTTTGTCCCAGAATACCTGGGGTAACCGTAATTTTCTTTTGGAAACCATTCCGTATACTCGCGATGGTGTATTCTGTTGATTTCCGAGAAGCGGTGGCTTATTCTTTATTGTATCTTAACGAGCGAAATCAGACGAGCAGAATAAGCCATTACGAAATCAGACGAGTATACGGAATGGTTTCCAAAAGGAAATTACGGTTACCCCAGGTATTCTGGGACAAACTAGCGCATGCGCGCTAGGACCCTGGCAGTGTCTACCAGGCCCTGTTTTTCACCCCCGTAACTTTAATAAAACAGGGCCTGGGGACAAGGCTAGTGTGTGTGTGTGTGTGTGTGTGTGTGTGTGTGTGTGTGTGTGTGTGTGTGTGTGTGGTGTTAATTGTGCATATTCAACCTGTAGTTATGTATAATTGAATCTTATAGCAATAACTGACCCTGCCAAGAATGTTATAATTTGATATGCCATTACTGTTTAAATATTAGGAGCATTGTGACCTTAATGCGAAGAATGCTCGTGAACAGACAGCTCTGCACTTAGCTCTGATGGCTGGGCATCTGGTGGTGGCAGAGCAGCTGGTTGGCTATGGTGCAGATATAAATGCAGTAGACAAAGATGGAGATACTCCCCTCCATTATGCCTTTATGCTACGAAAAATGGAAGCACCATCAAACAATAACCCACAACTGCTAAAGGTATACATAGTACATGTTACTGGCATAATATACTACATTTGTTCCTTTCCAATTCTTCAAGATTCAAGACAAACTCAAATCTCAAGCCAAGCTTCCATCAGATGCTGGAACTGCCAGCAGAATCATTTGGGCATGTTTTATGATCCAAGAGGGTGCCAACATGGAGATTAGAAACAAGAAGGGAGAAGCAGTTATACAGTTGTGCCCAAATCAATACATTCCCACTCTTACCCAGTTCAAAGGAGTGAAAGGGTATGTTAACGTTCATGTATGAATGTTATTGTAGTGACCCTTGGCATCAAACAATATTACCTGTCAATTATCCTTATATGGAAAATTTATACATTCAAATGTATGGAGTAATATATAAATATATAATTTCAAGGCTAACTGTTGCCTCAATTACTTCTTTTTATACCACTAACTGGTCAACCTATCATCATTAATAAACCTCAGACGTGATTTGTAATATGGCTGATAAATGTTTATTTGTGACAGTGTATACACAATTTCTGCAATGACCTTATTTTAAGTATTGCAATTTATTGCTAAATTTAATTTGTACCATTGAAATGGTTCAGGTGCATTGGTAATCTGAGATACGGTGGCCCCATATGAGCAGTGATGTGAGGGCAAAATGGGTCACAGCCAAGAAAAAATTATTACAAGCCAAGAGCAAAATTGAGTGGGCTGAGAGCAGACGTGTGAAATGGCGGTGACATGCATCACAACAGTGTGGTTTTGTTTAGATATGTTCATGGCATGCAGGGCTATTTTAGGCAGTGCAAGGTCATCCCAGTTCTCTTTTGTCTGAAAAGACAGGCGTGTGTGTACACACATATGCATATTGCACACACATGCACACACACATGCACAGTAACACACACACACACACACACACACACACACAATCAGCCAAGCATGCCATGGACAAAACCACACTGTATTAAAATTGGAGAGAACAAGTCAAAGACAGTTTCTTCTTGAGATGCATGTCACATGCCATTGCCCCCACCCCCCCCCCCCCCCCCCCCCCAAGAAAAAAACTAAGTCTACACATTTGCTCTCAGCCCGTACTAATTTTGTTTTCTACATGTACTGGCTCATACCCACAATATTAAAGCATAGTACTTTGTGTGCTTTGAACCTATGTAGAACTGAATTGGTCGGTTTTATTGGCATCAAACAAGCATCAGAAACCCCACAAACTAAAAGGTTGATGCAATTTTTTTCATTTATACCTTGTCACCATGAGGCTCAGTTAAGTAACCTTCACAACACACCAAACTGAGCAGCTGGTAAACTTGGAGAGATTGGTTTGAAGAGATAGGTGAAGCTCTTGTGTCTTATTTTCTGTTGCAGATCATTTTATGGATGTTTGCGCCCCAAAAAACCCAGTCGAATTGCAACTGTAAGTTGTTGAAAGTACCATCGTATTCAAAATTTCCTTTTAAACTTATTGATCTTACATAAACATTTACTTCACGTCCATACCAAAGTTAAGTTATTCAAGAGCAGTGAAAACAGCTATTGCCCTCACTCTGGTGTACATCTCATGCAACTAGATTATTAAATGATTGTCTTGTAAATTAAAATTTTGTTGCATAGTATTAAATGTGTGGTTTTCAAAATAGTCTATATTTATATTTATATCTTTTTGCAATGCCACAATTGCAAGTCGATATCCTTTAAGGATACTTGATTTTTACTCGCAAATACATGTATGTAAACATGTTTTATTCAAGTACATTCATTTTCTAATTCCTTTAGGGATTCTTCTCTTCGCAACGTGAAGGTCTGGTCATGTTAATATATGCTATTTGTTGAGGTTTTGTGTGTTTAAATTGCACAGGGGAGTGCAATGACATTGAACTGAAAGAGAAACTTGGAGAAGGAGGACAAGGTGCTGTGTACAAAGCTGTACTAAAGTCAAATGGAAAATTAATTGCCGTGAAGAAAATGAATGCAGCATGTCTAGATACTGAAGAAAAAGAGGTGAACATAAATTTTTTTATACAGGTATCTTATTGCTTGGTTTTTCAGCTTTCTACTTTGAAGGGAATAAGACATAAAAACATTGTAGAGTTCTATGGTGTTACTAAGGATCCTGATGGAAGCATTTTGATATTAATGGGTATGGTTGTTTAAAACTAAAAACAATTTGAATTAAACTGTTTTTCTACAGAGCTTGCTGAAGATTCGTTGTACAATGCGGTTAAGAAGCTTACTCCTGATACTAGAAAAAGTATATATTGGGCCACACAAGTTGCACAAGGTGATGTCTGCTATATTGACAGATCAGATTCTCCTGATATAGAGGTCTTTAAATAACTTAATGAACACAGTCCAATTTGATTGATTGAAACAAATCAGATTTGATAACAACATTACTTTGTATGGCTTTAAATTTCACTTTTTTTTACAAATATTAAGGGCAGGGTGATGAAGCACCTTTTCCATAATCACGCAAGGTTGGTTTGAAGTATGTTTGGAAGCCATGAACAGCATAAATGAGAGCTATAAAAGATGGCTGCAGTAGTACATGCAGGTTTGAGTTGTCCATCTTTCAGTCATTGGTTGACAAGTGTCA
Organism: Spongilla lacustris; assembly: GCA_949361645.1. Classification (NCBI taxonomy): domain Eukaryota; kingdom Metazoa; phylum Porifera; class Demospongiae; order Spongillida; family Spongillidae; genus Spongilla; species Spongilla lacustris. Next base: position 1,120,043 of record OX442430.1, read on the forward strand.
AAATGTATATGAATCACAAGGGTCTAGTGTGAGTGCACCTTGACAAGGTCAAATCGATCGTATGTCCAGCACGATAAGAAAAGAGGGAGGAGCCTTAAAATTGGCAATGGGTGTGTATAATCATTTCACTGTGCCAACAAATAATACTTTGCAGGAATGCGCTATCTTCACTATGATGCCCCTGAGACTATACTTCATGGAGATTTAAAGTCCCTCAATGGTTAGTATTTTGTTTTCCATTGAAAGAGTACTAAAATTGGTACCAAATTGTTTATAGTGCTTTCATTTCCTGGTGATGTTGTCAAAGTAAGGGCAAATGTTTCGTTGCACAGCTTCCTATGTATTAACAATATGAAATCATCAGATCAGTGATTTTGGCTGTGCAAAAGTATTCAAAGTAACACATGCAACAAGAACTGCCATTAGTCTTTTGTGGTCAGCACCAGAGGTTTGTGAACATTACGGCTTTCTACTATTGACCATTTCCCTCTTACATTTGTAGCTTTTTGATGATACACAAAAACCTAACCTTGCTTGTGATGTTTACTCATTTGGCATACTGCTTTGGGAAATGGTGACCCACAAGGTGCCATATGATGGCATGAGCCTTGCAGCAATTTATTCCAAAGTAGTAAAGGAGAACAAGGTATTATTATTATTTACTTGTAATAAGCTTTTCAACACTGTATATTTCTTCAGCGTCCTGATATTCCATCATCATGCCCTGAATTCCTATCAGCTCTGATGAAACAGTGCTGGGACAGTGATCCCAAGGTATAGAAATGCTGCATAAAATCATAATTACATTTATATGATGTGGCACTCAGAAACGACCTACATTTAAGCAAGTTCTCCAGGTATTGGAAGACAAAGAAATTAAGGTATGGAAGTTATGGACATTCTTATACGGTACAGCACTAAGTACTAAATTTGAGCTTCCCAAAGATGAATAATTGGTCAATCTGTTCACGCATTGCATAATATCTCATAGCACAATATGTCATTGACCTTGAATGGTATCACAAGGAACTGACGTGATTACTGCATTTATGTATCAGGACCTACTAACGTAGGTCCTATGTAGGATTTGAAGTGTGATGAATAAAATTAGCAAAATACCTGATTCCACTATTGTTGATGTGCCATAGAATCAGTTGGACTGTAGCGAGCGTATGTAATAACTTTATGACATGGCTTGTGCTGTAGTCCTTCTCACATAAAGACCAAAAACATTTCTCTTGGGTTTTTATATCATGTGAAACACATTCCTGTGTCATTAGCCAGTTAGTTTGAACCACAACTCTTTTCCTACTGGGCCACCATAGCTAGCATAATATTAGCTGCAAGTTTATGAACTGCTATAACTTCTGAACGGTTTATTGTATTGAATTTCTATTTTCAACACTTCATACTACAACATTTTTGTAATGGTAAAACACATTTAGGGGTCTTGCACTTACTCCAAGTTATGAGTATTGCAATGTCCGATACTCTACTGGGTTCAAACCTGCCATAAATTTCGGGCAGGAATAATCAAATTCGGTTTGTATGTAGAGAAGTACCTTAGCTATTGGATTGTTTTGTTTGTTAATTTACTCATTCGATACAATGAACAAACTATGACACGCTTTCATGCACAATTTGCACGTCCCGTTCAGTGTATTGATTATATCATTGGCGTGAATAAAGCGGGAAATGTGCATGTAGTTTGTATTTTGTTCAACTGTATCTCCGTAACAGATGCCTAAACAAGCAGAACAGGTACCGGACCTCTCTACCAACCAATTTGATTACTCTTGCCAAATTTTATGGCAGTCGGTGGTGTATTGGACGTTGCAATACTGGCATGGAGCTAGTGCAAGACCACAAAATGTATTTTACCATAGGGAAAATAGGAATTCTATAACTCTAAATGTTCAGACATTATAGAAATTCAAACTTAGAGCATTTTAATAATACATTTTAATAATACAAATGTGGGGCCATTTATCCCTGTTATATCTATGGGTTGAATTTCATGAACGCATCATAATCTTATTGGTAAATTATTAAAACCACCATTCATGATGTTATCTCACATATACAGACACCTACTAGCAACCTCACATCCATTGCATATAAAGGTATGACATACTAACAGATACATGTGACTGATTTTAGGTATTTAAGTAAGCAAAATAAAGAACTTTTAATCACTGAACTTGGCCCATATTGGATCCGAATGTTTTATGGGAGTTCATTGATCAGTTTAGTTATGATGGAGGCCTAAAACTATTGCAGCATGTTGTAGTGTCACTGTCAAGGTTTGGTATATTCTAAAGGTTATAAGTGCTTTCAGTTAAACAAAGTTTATACACGTACATGTACGCATGGATTGCCATTTAGTACATGTTATTATATTCGATTGCTTCACCATATAGCTCTATAAAGTTGCATAAGAATGTGCTTAATTAAGGGATGCGAATATAGCATTGTTGTTTTTATTTTTATGACCTGTACTCTACTTTTCACTTGTATAAAAATATTAGATTATCGAGCATATAGGATCTTGAAATAAACTAACCCGTGTTTAAAAGGATTACTGTGAATTGTATAGTTTACTTCAAAATCTCTCAGTTTTGTGGTTTCTTGAGAGTTGAGATCATTAGCAGTGCACTTTAAGAGAACAAAGAGTCATTACTGTTCGCTTACCTAGTACCACCTTGCTGTCATCTACTTCAGATAGCATGTGGAGATAGTAAAAATTTTCAATATTAAAGTTTGCCAATCGTACTCAGGGTGGTTAAGGCAAGCTACACCATGGATTGAGACCTATAAAACCAATTTTTTCATGGCTCATTTTTCCTTATCATAATGATGGATGTTTGTATTTTATGTTTCTGATGTTCAACCAATCATTATGGATTACATTATAATATGTATTATCATAGCAACAAGTAAGTGCGGCCAGTAATGAACAAATTCATATAAATTTGACTGTAAAACCAAAATCCAGATAGTGAAAAGTGGTTTTTATTAGATCAAATTTGCCCTATAGTAAAGGGATAGAATACATGCAGCATGTACTGCTAGGGCCAATTATGCCTCACAGAAGTTGTGGGAGTATATGCATAAAATTTGTATGTAGAACAACTTCGTGAACATTTGCCAAGTAGCCATATTATTCAAGCCCTTTGGCCCTGGTAAATAAACATAGTCTATGGACCGTATTACTGTACGTATTAAAAAATAAACAATGTGAAAAACATTGGAAAAATGTGCAAACGTAAATGATAGCACATTGTAACTCCGCATGTGGCCAAAAATAATTTCAATTGACGTAACAGCTCGCAACAACTATTGAAACTACGGCTTGTCAATTCAGACAGATGGTCAGTCTTGTTTGTGTATTTAGCTCCAGCAGCATTTTAGACATTTGAGGATGTACAGTACTGCATGTCTTCTACACGCCTGGTCCGCAACATTATAAAATCGTAGCATAGTGCCGGTGTTTCGCTGGAGGTGGCCCGACCTTCGTATTTGGTGGTACCAAACGCGAAGGTCGGGCCATGCCCAACTGATTTCACCCCAGGCTCGCCCTAGCTAAGGCAACATGTAGATCCATACACGTATGTAGGGCTTCTGTGACATCGACCACAACATATCATGGCGCTATGGCATGCACAAATAATGAAATTTAATATAGCAATATGAACAGCAGCTTGTCTCAGTGATTAGCAATTGAAAATGACATGGTCTATACATAGAATAATAAGTTTACCTTCTTCCCCACACACACACACACACCTAGGTGCTTATAAAACCACTCCCATATGCACAATGATAGGTACCATTACATCTTTGCACACATACACACTCCTCACTGGTACCATTGCACCACTGTACCATCATACCCACTCCCACCACCTCCACTTCCACATGGGAAGCAAGGAACTTCTTCCATTTTGTGTGGGTGTGAGTAGGGAGTGTGTGTAGAGTGGGTGGGTGTGAGTGAGTGTTGGGTGGGTATGAGTGTGTGTGTAATGTTGGTGTATTGGTGGGTGTGAGTGTGTAGAGTGGGTGGGTATGAGTGAGTGTGCATAGAGTGGGTGGGTGTGAGGGAGTGTGTGTAGAGTGGGTGGGTATGAGTGAGTGTGCGTGTAGTGTTGGTGTGTTGGTGGGTGTGAGTGTGTAGAGTGGGTGGGTGTGAGGGAATGTGTGTAGGGTGGGTGGGTGTGAGGGAATGTGTGTAGAGTGGGTGGGTGTGAGTGAGTGTGCATAGAGTGGGTGTGAGGGAGAGTGCGTAGAGTGGGTGGGTGTGAGGGAGTGCATGTAGAGTGGGTGGGTGTGAGTGTGTGTAGAGTGGGTGGGTGTGAGTGTGTGCATAGAGTGGGTGGGTATGAGGGAGAGTGTATAGAGTGGGTGGGTGTGAGGGAGTGTGTGTAGAGTGGGGAGTGTGCATAGACTGGGTGGGTGTGAGTGAATGTGGTGGATGTGCAGAATGGGTGCATCTACAACAGAAGAGTATGTGTACAAGGGGTATGTAGATTAGATGTGTGTATGACAAAGGATTTCACAGGTACCATCACACCACTCCCATCTGTGTTACATTATGCATGTGTGGTGTTTAAATATATGCATACGGTGTAGTGTCCATGGCACATGCATGCCGGCACATACAATGCACAGTAAACATACAATGCAAGCAACCATGATTACACACTCACATCATGTATATACAGCAACACATAGCATGGGTGTTACGTATGCCTGGGGCATTGTGTTGTCCATTGTGTTGTGAGTGATGTTCTGTGTGCTGTTGTGTTGTACAGGGCTGTGGGTTTGGGTAGAGTACTAGTACATTTTACTGATGAGCACCGGACTATGCTCAACATAAATAAATAGACACGTACTTACCAGCAGCATTCAGAAACCACTTGCACCATTATGAACAGCGCAGCAAAGCCAGAAGAGAGATGTATAGTGATCGAAACAATACAACTAACGACTGGCTGGGTCATGGTTTAGGTGGAGCAGACACCTCAGAATTCTTCCACTTCACCAGGGCCATCGAGAGCTGGCACGGGCCCTGGGGCTATATAGTCCTTCCGGGCCCCATTAATGGTCCCCATTGGGAAGGGTGCGGTAGATATAAAACATCATACAGTGGGAAAATATATTGCTTTTGTGTATTGGGTTATAAACTATTCATTTATTGTTAGTTGATGTGGCGAAAATTGTCGGTATGATTATGTAACATTATATGCCTACATGTGTATGTTACATGCAAGGCATGGATTTGCGCAATCTAGGGATTGTCCGGGTAACAAATAATATAAATACATAATCAATAACATGCGTTTGCAGTACAAAAAAGCCCTATGCTTGCATAGTGTGCAAATACATCTGTTCTCTACTTGGCACAGTGAACTGCGCCATGGTTCTGAACACTTGAAAATGAGGCAAGGTTCATCACGTCTTGATGAGCAGGTCCTTCGTGCTCCCTTTGTACTGCTGCTTGGCGGGCCTTCAATAATGCTACCAAATATGACATTTCCCCTGAGAAATCACTTTTTCCTCACCATCAGCAGAAATATATGGAGACAAATTATTACATCAAGATTTTCATTGACCTTGCATGTATAAATTACTTGCTTCCATTAAATTTCATTTACATGTAGCCAATCAGCCCAAAACTAATTTCCATTGATTAAAATGATGAACTATCATTTTATCTCATTCCTAGCTTTGATGAAGCCTAAACATTTCAAAGTTATTTGACTTTTGGTAGGGTCGCTGTTCTCTATCTGTTACAGCCCTTTCCTTTCTTTTCTGCCTCCCGGAATTGAGCTTGTACATTCTAGAGAATGGATTTAGCGAAATTATATATAGTACATGAATTGTACATTCTATTCCGCATACAATTTTATTCTGCTTGTGCAATGATCAAAACAAAAAACATCAATCACACAAACAAAAAAAAGTGACCAGCCGGACGGCCCGGGCCCCATGTTTAACGACGGGCACCAGTGTCAGCAGCCCCCCTGCTCTCGGTGGGTCGAGGACAGAGTCAGCTAGCTATAGCTACATGTAGCTACGAGGCAATAAGTAATCTTACATTTTCAAATAATGCGCACGCGCAGTGGGCATTATCCTTACTTAGCTACTTGAATTGGCACCGTGCAAGTGACATGTTGTTTACATGTTGTCAACATATATTGCAGGTGTAGCTTGCCTTTGTAGTATGTGAGATGCCATGTTCCTACGCATGTGCTGTTTATAGATAGAATAGCTTGTATGGCCTGTTTGAGTTTACTCTGATTGTGGCTAAAGATATTACATTGGTGACGAAGGCCTCATCCAAGAATTGCCCAAATTCACAATGTGAAGCCAGTCTTCTCAGTTTTACCAGGAACTCCAATACTGACTCCAGATGTCTGATGACTCTGATCTCTTCTATAAAACAGAAACCTCTCTGCTATGACCAATGGCTTTGGATCATTGTGTGCTTTTAATAGCGTTTTCAGTTCCGCAAAGGACTTATCCTTTGGCTGGGCAGGTGCTACTAGACTCCTTAGCACTGCGTATGTCTTTGCGCCAATCACACTCAGAAAGATAGCCACCTTTTTTTCAGCTGCATTATCGTTGGCTCCGAAGTAAAGCTCCACTCGCTCGAGGTACGCCGAGATACGCTCATCTTCAACCACAAACTCTGAAATATGGCCAAATGTAGGCATCTTTCAATCCCACCTTGCGGGATAGCTGGTCTGTGGTATAAGAAATGACACCACTCAGAAGCGGTTGCTGTCAGAAGTGGATTTGACACTGGCCAAAGCAGTCCAAATAGCTTCTAGTATGGAGTCGGCAGAGAAACAGTCACTAAAGTTTCACGTGACAAGGCCAGGGGCTATATGCCAGGTGCGTGTATCATGTAATCGTTGCAATTCCACAGACTATTCAGTTTGGAAGTGTTCGGTTTAAGGACTCAGTGGTGTGTTTTTGGAAGGACACATTGTAAGAGCCTGCCGGGAGAGGGGACAGTCGGCATCTGCAGCAGGTAGAGACGAAAGAAAGACAAAGCCAGGTTCCATTAACATAAAATGGGTGCATACGGAAGAGGCAGAGGAGGTTGGAGTACAGACCGTGTATGTGGTAGATGGCATTGGCCCGTTTGGAGAGCCCCTTTCGGTTTCACTACAGATAAATGGGGTGATTCTACCAATGCAAATTTATACTGGGGCAGCGGTCTCCATAATTCCATAAAGAGTGCGCCAAGAGCTGTTTCCATATTTAAAGCCACAGAAAACTGCGTACCTATACTGAAGAGCAGATGACAGTCATGGGTACTATTTCTGTGCAAGTGAAGTAGAAGAACCAAACTAGGACTCTGTTCTTATTTGTAGTGAACACAGATGGACCTACATGTACCTTAATAGGTTGAGATTGGATGAGACAGCTAAAGCTGGATTGGTCAATGGTGAACCAGGTATTATTGGAAAAGAATGGATGATTGGAAGCACTCATTAGGAAGTATGAAGAGTTATTTAAGCCGGCAATGAGTACTATTCAGGGGTTCAAGGCAAAGTTGACAGTCAAGGCTGATGCTCATCCCAAGTTCTGCAAAGCCAGATCTGTTTTCAATTAAGCAGCATGTTGGAGAGGAATTGGATCAGTTGGAGAAGGAAGGAATTGTGGAAAGAGTAATGCACAGTGATTGGGCTACTCCTGTAGTGCCAGTTCCCAAGAAGGATGGAACTTTCGAATTTGTGGGGACTATAAGGTTACAGTCAACCCAGCACTGGATATGGACCAGTATCCACTTCCAAAACTGGAACATATATTTGCCACACTAGCTGGAGGGACTGCATTTTCAAAAATAGACTTGTCACAGGCCTACCAACAGTTGCTGCTGGATAATGAGTCTCAGCAATATCTGACAGTCAACACTCATCAAGGCTTTAACAGATATAAGCGCCTTACATTTGGAATTGCCTCGGCACCCGCTATATTCTAAAGGGTTATGTATAGCATGCCTTCAAGGAATTCTACATGTTGTGTGTTACTTGGATGACATCTTGGTAACTAGAGCGACCATTGAAGTTCACCTTGACAACTTGGAGGCAGTGTTGCATAAGCTTCAGCAACATGGTGTGAGGGTGAACAAGGAAAAAAGTGTGTTCCTGGCTAAGAAGGTCATGTATTTAGGACAAGTAATTGATGCAGAAGGACTACACAAGTCACCCACCTTAACAGAAGCCATAGTGCAGGCACCACCTCCACAGAATACCCAGGAACTAAGATCCTTTTTAGGAATGCTCAATTATTATGGAAAGTTCATTCCTAACTTCGCTACCTTACTGCATCCCTTAAATGGATTGCTGCGGTCCGGAGTGAAATGGCAGTGGTCAGCCCAGTGTCGTCAAGCATTTGAGCAGGCCGAAGAGTTGTTACAAGCATCCAGTGTGTTGGTGCACTATGACACAGATCTTCCTCTTGTGTTGGCAGCGAATGCTTCTAGCTCAGTGATCTCACATAGGTTACCCGTGGGGAGGAAAATTCAATAGCCTTTGCATCTTGTACACTAACCAGATCTGACAAGAACTTTGCTCAACTAGAGTAAGAGGCACTGGCCCTGGTGTTTGGAGTTAAAAAAATAGTTTCTGTTTATGGTCGCCGGTTCACTTTGTTGACCACTGACCACAATCCTCGGTTCACACACAGGGATTCCTCCCCTAGCTGCTGCTAGGCTGCAACTTTGGGCCTTATTACATATCAGCAGTTGAAAACAGCTACTAATCATGACCCAATTCTGGGTCAGGTGGTGCAGTGCATTAGGAATGGTTGGCCTGTTGCAGCTTCAAATGAGCTCAAGCCGTATGTGGCTAGAAAACTGGAGTTGACACTACAGGACGACTGTGTATTGTGGGGAACACGAGTGGTAATACCAAAGAAACAGCAAGCATCTATTCTGGAGTAACTACACAAGGATCATGCTGGCATCTGTCGTATTAAGGCTCTGGTCCGGAGTTACGTTTGGTGGCCAGGTTTGGATCGTGAGGTGGAGCAGTTGGTAAAAGCATGTTTGCCATGTCAGAGTGTTAAAAATGCACCAAGTGTAGCCCCGTTACACCCCTGGTTGTGGCCTGCTAAACCATGGCAACGTATTCATGTTGACTTTGCTGGTCCAGTTGAGAAGCGCATGTTGATGGTTGTTGTACATGTATATGCTCATTCCAAGTGGTCGGCAGGTGATGTTGTGTAATCTTCAGGATGGTTCAAAGTGGGTCCCTGGAGTGGTGGTGGAACGACAAGGACCACTGTCCTATGTTGTGCAGACTACTAGTGGAGAAGTGTGGAAACACCATGTCAACCAGATTGGAGAAGTGGGTGACCCTGGATGTGTGCTGAGTGAAGAAGAGTTAATTCCCACTGTTGAACAACCTATCAAAGAACCGCTGTCTGAAATGGAGAGTACCAGAGAGCACGTGTTAATGTTTGAAGAATCGCTATCTGAAATGGACAGTACCAGAGAGAACCCGGTTCCTAGTGCTGTCAGTCTACCACCAAGGGAGGCCTCGGCAATGCTTCCACTACCAATTGAAGAGGGCACTGAGACACTGCCACTACCATCACCCTCCTTGGATCAAGAAGAAAGGTTGTCAACAAAGGGCCAGGAAATACCACCACAGAGGATAAGAAAACACCCTCAGAGATATTGAATATCTAAGATGTGATGTTCACAATTTAGTGTGGAGGAATGTAGTATGTGAGACGCCATGTTTTGCGCATACGCTGTTTATAGATAGAATAGCTTGTATGGCTGTATGAGTTTACTCTGAGTGTGGCTAAAGATATTACAGCCTTAACCATCCTGAGTACTACTAATTTCACCAAATATCAATATCTGAAGACCTCCCTCCTTTTTGCCTATAGGTTACAATGGCACTAGTGCTATAGTAAGCAAAGTCTCATTACCATTACATAACAGACAACAAACTTGATGTTTGCAAGACAGTGACAGTTGGAGCTAAGCCTGCATGGGTGTTGTTTCCATGCAGCTCTATACTGAGTATGCACTTCAATGATTGCAAAAATTAATAAATAAATAAAAACAATTATAAAAAGACTTCCTCTATGATGAGGAAATTATAGGGCATTTGGTGTAGAAAATATACATGTAAGGATATATGAAAACATCCTATAAATGGTCCTAGGAATAGCTAAAATATAAAGGATACGTGAACTTTTTCTTATCTTGGTTCTTGCTATTTATTAATATGCCTTCACTTGTGCTATGAGTTATAACCGTGAAAATATGGTTTGATCTACAATGTAGTTATTATGCTTCACATCAATTTTAAATATACATAATTAAGACATAATTGTATATGTACTTACACAGTACTATTCACCATGCACAATGGAAATAATCCTGACACAAATGCACATGCACTACTTGCTCATTGTTTTATTTCATCCACAAGAGGAGTCAACTAATGACTTTGAGCTGGGGGAGAAGATAGGATCAGGATCTTCTGGAGTAGTATTGAAGGCTATGTGGAAATCCAAGAACATGATGGTGGCATTGAAAAAGATATATGTGACAACTGCTGAAACCATTCAAAATGAAGTACATTTTCACATCCTTTACACTTCAAGCAAGTTGATTATCTATTTCAGGTAGCAATCATGAAATCTCTAAGACACAAAAACATAGTATTCTTTCATGGCTATTATCAAGATTCTGATGGAAATCACCTAATAATATTGGGTTTGTTTTTAAAATAAAACGTAATATTTTACAATTGCATATCTATAACTGGCAGAACTGGCTGATAACTCTTTGGACAAAGTCCTGAAGACAACTTCTCCAAATATGCAAAGAAGCCTTTATTGGGCCACTCAAGTGGCCAGAGGTATTATCCATTACTTAGCTAACCATTCAATGAATATACTCTATTCTAAGGCATGGCCTACCTTCACAATGATGCACCAACTACAATTCTCCATGGAGACCTCAAGTCTATGAATGGTAACTAATGAGTATGGTTTAAAGTATATTTGTATTGGTATCACAAAACAGTACTCATGTTTCCTAACGATGTTGTGAAGGTATGAGCAAAAGTAGTTGTTTATTTCAATTAAGTGAACAGATAAAATGCATGCCATGCAGGTTACTGATTTTGGTAGTGCAAAGTATTTTGATCGCACTTGTTCATCAACTGCAAGCAGTACTTGCGTTTGGACAGCTCCTGAGGTATGAAGACTCCATATTATAGACATTATCCTTTAAGTTTTCTACACAAATATTTAGCTCTTCAAGAAAAAGCAAAGACCAAATCTGGCGTGTGATGTCTACTCATTTGGCATTGTGCTATGGGAAATGGTGACACACTCGGTACCATTCAGTGACTGTGACAGCATTGTACAGATAATTGCTGCTGTAACTGCTGGTGAGGTATGTGTTCTAGTATTGAAAGATGACACTACTTGCAACTTCTTCCCCCCCCCCCCCCCCCCCCCCCCCCACGGCCCCCTTTATTGTTTATAATAACAGCGTCCTGACATACCCGACAGTTGTCCCGTCTTTCTTAAAAACCTTATGATAAAGTGCTGGAATACAGATCCAAAGGCAAGATAGACATAATGTGTACATTAAAACCAATTATGTACTCATTTACCTCAGCTACGACCTACTTTTAAGGATGTTGTACGTAGACTTGAAGATGCTGGTGAAAAAGAGTTTTTATGAGTACATACATTGTGCAACAACACGTGACAGGGTAAAAAGTATGCCGGTATGCGTAGATGTGATAGACTCTTATGAATATTAATTGAGATTATTTATGATGTACATGGGATTTGTTGTATGTAAATATCCTTTGCCATTTTGAGGGCCACCAATCTGTCTTCAAGAATCCTGAACCTATAGCTAATTGAGAAGCGGAGCGATGGAGCTGGGCTAACAGAACTTACATGTACATATTGAGACGTGCCTACGTGCTAAAGTGCGTCAGTGTGTGCACTAAATAAAATGTTTGTACACATAAATTATATGTATCATTCTTGTATAATTGCAGTATTATTTTCTTATTTTTAAAAAGGTATTGTGCAAAAAGATATACAGCACAACGTTTTATGTATCACAGTGAGAAAAAAATCGGCATCCTTGGAGATCAAGATTAATATTACGTACGTAGTAATCATTGTCTAAAGTTGTATTTTTCCAAATGGCAATCAGTTGTGATCTCAGCAATTGTGATAAACTAGACAGTAATTTGCAATAGTCACAATTTATATATCTGATATTATATACATACTATCACGAAAATGATGCCGATCGAGCCAGGAGGGCTCGGGCATTTTGCCTCATCAAAACAGTGCCGAGGCGAGTCACAACAAAATACCAGGCCAGGTCTTAATGAAGAATGCAACGCTATTTTAATTTGTACGGCTCAGTATTGAAATTAATCAACCACTTGATTTCATTGATATACTAACTCATGCAATAGTAAAAAAAAATCAAAGCAGTATACGATATGCATACGGATTCTTTTAAAATTGTACTTGACGACATCGGAACATGTACCATGCAATGCAAGTGTCGACCATGACCAGTACAGTGGACTGTGGCTTATTAATCAATTGTTATTATTTCACATAATTAAAAGCTACCTCAAATAAGGTAACAGAATTTTACTAACACGATTTTTATTTGCCTAAATTACATATATACCTTCGTTGATAATGCTTAAAAGTGTCATTTGTGCATGTGGACATATGCTGATCGTTGAAGTTTTTTTTTTGTACATGTATGTATTTAGGCGAAGAATAAAATTATAGCCGGGTTTATATATATATATATAGGTGCAAGTCCACACGACCGACGGGCATACTGAAACCTTACATTGATAATTCATACTATCATTCAGCAAGTGTGTTCCATACTTACGTGATGACGCAGTAAACAACAACGTTTTAACAGCATGTTAGCATGCTAGCAGCGCTGAAGGAAAGTGGGTGGCACGTGCGCGTTCCGGTGTCGTAGTGCACAATGTCCCCCCTAAAATTTGTCCCCCCGGACGTTTTGCACTAGTGTACAATGTCCCCCCGGACATTCTGCACTACACAACCAAAAAAATTTGCTCCGTAACGGATTGTTTTTGGCAAACATACGGTTACGGATCAGAAATTCCAACCGGTACGGATCAGATAAGCGTTACAGAATGTGACTGATCCGTTAGATGAAAGTTGTAGCGGGATGTAATACATCCTGTTAAAATCCGATAAAATATCCGTATCATATTACGTTTACAATCAGTAGCATTTATAATTACAATCCGTATCACACCGATTATCCAATTTAGCGTGCATGGATCTTCGATTGCTGCGAGGCGGCTCCCCTTTTCGATTCTCTGACCTAGCCGCCTAGTTAGTTACGACGTTGGCCTAGTGATTTCTGCCGAGAGGTAAGTGAGATTGAGCATGAAATAGAGAGGGCAGAAAGTGATCGAACCGTTATTTTTCCTAACTCAGGAGCCTATAAGGCCCCATCACCGCTTCTACCGCTGCCTGCCTTGGCATGCACGCTCTTTAACTACGGCCTACGCTGTCACTGTTGAATTTTCGTCGCACAGTTTCTTTCAGCCAATAACATGTGTACTTGTAATGTAATGACATCATGCAACCATAGACTCGATGAGCATCTTGTTACTTATATCATCACAGCTGTGGTCCTCAAAAGAGACGTGTCAAGAACTTATTGTGTGCATGCCTCACTGAGTGTCAATGCCAGTCACATTCTCCTAGCCAATGGCCACAAACGATGGTGCTGTTCAGTTGCATTGTCTCCTATCAAAAGAAGTGCCAAGCATCTACCTTCAGAGTGAAGCAGCTTCCATCACCCTCATAGAATTGGGAGTGCAGAACGCTGAAAGGTCAGAGAGCACCCAGTCCCATGTGAGATGGCAAGACACCCAGAAGCTTCTGCATAGTCACCAGGCATCTAACAGTCTCTGAAGGCAGTGCAAGTCTCAGGTTTCATTGCCTTGGTGATGGAACCCTATGTATCAGTATGAAGAATGCTCAAGGAGTTTAGGCCTGCTGGTCAATACAAAGAGGTGTTTGACGTCATTCTTCAGTGGATACATGCCCTTATTCCCAAGATGACTCAAGTGGACAGAAAACCTTTGCCTTGACACCGGCTCATGTGTTAACAGAAACCTGACCTTTGCATCCTATATAGACAGGCCATTGGTGACTTGACGTTGGAGCAAAAGACTACATAGTAGATACATGGTGCCTCGAGCTGGGAGGCAGTCAATGCCTCCACCCAGCTAGCCTTCAGACTTCCTGTGACGCAGTCAATGCCTCCACCCTGCTAACCTTCAGATTACCTACATGTATGAGGCAGTCAATGTCTCCACCCTGCTAACCTTCAGACTACCTATGATGCAGTCAATGCCTTCACCCAGCTAGCCTTCAGACTACCTGTGAGGCAGTCAATGTCTTCACCCAGCTAACCTTCAGACTACCTGTGACGCAGTCAATGCCTCCACCCAGCTAACCTTTAGACTACTTGTGAGGCAGTCAATGCCTCCACCCAGCTAACCTTCAGACTACTTGTGAGGCAGTCAATGCCTCCACCCAGCTAACCTTCAGACTGCCTGTGACGCAGTCAATGCCTCCACCCAGCTAGCCTTCAGACTGCCTGTGATGCAGTCAATACCTCCACCCAGCTAGCCTTCAGACTACCTTGGAGGCAGTCAATGCCTCCACCCAGCTAACCTTTAGACTACTTCAGTTGTGAGGCAGTCAATGCCTCCACCCAGCTAGCCTTCAGACTGCCTGTGATGCAGTCAATACCTCCACCCAGCTAGCCTTCAGACTACCTTGGAGGCAGTCAATGCCTCCACCCAGCTAACCTTCAGACTGCCTGTGACGCAGTCAATGCCTCCACCCAGCTAGCCTTCAGACTGCCTGTGATGCAGTCAATACCTCCACCCAGCTAGCCTTCAGACTACCTTGGAGGCAGTCAATGCCTTCACCCAGCTAGCCTTTAGAAGCTGTCTGTGAGGCAGTCAATGCCTCCACCCAGCTAACCTTCAGACTACTTGTGAGGCAGTCAATGCCTCCACCCAGCTAGCCTTCAGACTACCTATGAAGCAGTCAATACCTCCACCCAGCTAGCCTTCAGACTACCTATGAGACAGTCAATGCCTCCACCCAGCTAACCTTTAGACTACTTGTGAGGCAGTCAATGCCTTCACCCAGCTAGCCTTTAGACTGCCTGTGAGGCAGTCAATGCCTCCACCCAGCTAACCTTCAGACTACCTATGACGCAGTCAATGCCTTCACCCAGCTAGCCTTCAGACTACCTGTGACGCAGTCAATGCCTCCACCCAGCTAACCTTTAGACTACTTATGAGGCAGTCAATGCCTTCACCCAGCTAACCTTCAGACTACTTGTGAGGCAGTCAATGCATCCACCCAGCTAGCCTTCAGACTACCTGTGACGCAGTCAATGCCTCTACCCAGCTAGCCTTCAGACTACTTATGAGGTAGTCAATGTCTTCACCCAGCTAACCTTCAGACTGCCTGTGACGCAGTCAATGCCTCCACCCAGCTAACCTTCAGACTGCCTGTGACGCAGTCAATGCCTCCACCCAGCTAGCCTTCAGACTGCCTGTGACGCAGTCAATACCTCCACCCAGCTAGCCTTCAGACTACCTTGGAGGCAGTCAATGCCTCCACCCAGCTAACCTTTAGAGGCAGTCAATGCCTCCACCCAGCTAACCTTCAGACTACTTGTGAGGCAGTCAATGCCTCCACCCAGCTAACCTTTAGACTACTTGTGAGGCAGTCAATGCCTTCACCCAGCTAGCCTTCAGACTACCTGTGAGGCAGTCAATGTCTTCACCCAGCTAACCTTCAGACTACCTGTGACGCAGTCAATGCCTCCACCCAGCTAGCCATCAGACTACCTATGAGGCAGTCAATGCCTCCACCCAGCTAGCCTTCAGACTACCTTGGAGGCAGTCAATGCCTCCACCCAGCTAACCTTTAGAGGCAGTCAATGCCTCCACCCAGCTAACCTTCAGACTACTTGTGAGGCAGTCAATGCCTCCACCCAGCTAACCTTTAGACTACTTGTGAGGCAGTCAATGCCTTCACCCAGCTAGCCTTCAGACTACCTGTGAGGCAGTCAATGTCTTCACCCAGCTAACCTTCAGACTACCTGTGACGCAGTCAATGCCTCCACCCAGCTAGCCATCAGACTACCTATGAGGCAGTCAATGCCTCCACCCAGCTAGCCTTCAGACTACTTGTGAGGCAGTCGATGTCTTCACCCAGCTAACCTTCAGACTACCTAGCCTTCAGTTCTGTGGCTAATAAAAATGTTTAGAGCACTACACATCTGCCTGGTCTGCTTAGTGATGTCTGCCATCCTTGGTAGAGCTAGCCTGTCTAGGTCTGTGTGTATGTATACTTGTCTGTGTGTGCGTACTTGTACGTGTTTACGAAAATTAATAAGTTGCGGGTAATAATTTTATGGACATGTGGTGCAAAATGGCAGGTAAGCAACGCGTTTTCTGATGTATCATTTCGCTGCTCTTTATTATAGGAATGCTTACCGAACGTTACGATTGAGGTAGCTCCAGTATACGCTAGTCTTATCGATCAAAGCACTGCAGGCAAGCCAGTCCTGAGGTACGTATGCCATGGTGTTCGTTGGCCGCCTATTGTAAGATACCATCGGATGAAGTAAACTGTACTAGTCAAGCATCTGGCAAGTAAGCCGCTGATAGCGTGGCTATGACTGAAAAGTTAGGCTTACCTTGGCAACATGGCGCGGGCACTCAACGTCTCTCTGCTCAGCATATCGAACTCGTCTCTCTCAGGTTGGTTGTGCATCCCCTGTCCTAACAGGCATTATCCTCTTGTTAATAGCCAGCGTTGTACTGGACTTTGCTACTTCAGGTAAGTAGGCCTACTGTAACTGAATTTTGATTCCTCGTAGTGTAAAAGCTACTACGCAAGTACCTCTCTCACTGACACTTCTCAATGTAAGCGGTCGTGTGGAATTGGTTCATAAGGTCTGTTCTTCCACAGATGAAGTTCAAAATACATGTACTCCAATAAGGTAAGTGTGGACCTTGCTACTTGTTCCCCTATTTCACATCTTGCTGTGCCTATTAGGACAAGCGGTTCCAGCTCGTCGACGTGGTCTATGACAGAGAAGCGTGGGACTGAGGAATTGGAATACATGTATCGATTTGCCCTAGCCAGGCCTGTTTGTATGTTGTGTATTTTTGTAAAAATATTTATAATGTTATTTGAATGACACCACTATTAAATGGGAGGGGCTCTAATAGTGAGCATCACGTGCAATGTAATGGAAAACGTTTGGTACGGATCCGTTACGGATTTGTTACGGATCAGATTTCCATTTGTAACAGATCCGTAATTACAATCCGTTACACCTCTTTTGACAAATCGACTGCTACGGATCCGATTCGGTATCTGTCAATCGGATCCGTAGAACAATCCGTAACAGACGAATTTCTGATCAGTAGCGGATTTTTTTTTTTGGTTGTGTAGTGTACAATGTCTATGGGGGGTGATCACTGCCATAATTCGACACGCGCTCGCTTTTCGTATTCGGGTCGCGCCATCTCGTATTCGGGTCGCGCCATCTCGTATTCGGGTCGTGCCGTCTCGTATTCGGGTCGTGCCGTCTCGTATTCGGGTCGTGCCGTCTCGTATTTGGGTGGTGCCATTTCGTATTTGGGCGGTGCCATCTCGTTTCAGCTCCGTAACAGTACGATAGGTAAGAACGTTCTGTTACAGCTCCGTTACAGACATGATACCTCTTAGCCGTTTATTTATTTATTATTTTTATTTTTTATTTTTTTTGCAAAGATGAATACAATAAGAACAGAGTCATTTTATCATCATACGTACATAACTATAATACAACTTCATACTAACACATTATAACACATAAGGGTTCAGCTAACTGGCCAGCTGGATCTTGCCAGGATTGCCTTAGCGTTCTCCCTCACCAAGGTCAGTCTTAGTCTCCCATACATGTCCTGCCTCACCCCGGCTTCACTGGATGCTGAGCCCACTGCCAACCTCCTGCTGATCCGGTTGAACATTTCCTGGGCCTTCTCTTGTGATTGCATAATACCATTGCCATCGTTCCGTACCAGGCTATGGTTTGGATCCAGGGAATTTGTTTTACTTAATTGTATATAATCAGCCATGCTTATGAGCGCCGGCTGTACGCTCAGCTTCCCAGTAGCGGATCCAGGGGGGGGGGGCACAACGGGCCCGTGCCCCCCCCCCCCCCCCCCCCCCGAGGGTCCCGCCCCTTCGTATACACGTACATGTACGACTATGTGTACGCGAACGTATGCAAACGCAGCGCAGAGATATAGCTACGGCATATACGTACGCCTACGTACATAATGATACATGGGTCAGGGCCAAGTATGAATATGATTGCTTTTATCGCGTGAAGTAATAGCATTTGGCTCTACAATAGAAGTACAGGCAGAGATCATTAGCCGACCGTTTAGCGTATGTTATTCAATTTTCCCTCTAGAGAGCATATCGAAAAGTACCAAAAAAACGAGCATAACCCCAAAATTAGCCCATATATTTCCGTGGAGGCAAACAAAGCAATTAACGCCCACGCGTCATGTGACCATATGAAAAAGGTAGCATTTCAATCTTTTCTAAACGAATAAACGGTGAGTTCAACTTCAGGACATGTACTATCAACGGCGATGCATCGGCGCATTGAACATATAGCGGCTGAGCTCTTGATCTGTCGCTCCCCAGTCTCGATCACGTACTTTTTGGGGGGTTTTCTACGCAAAAAGCGTTGGCTTCTGGGGCGGAGCCCCAGACCCCGGTGGGGGAGCTTACAGCGCTCCCCCACACCCCCTAGCTGGGCGGGAGGGGTGCCCCCCTCCCGCACCCTCCCCGGGACGGCCCCGCCTACTACTTCGCCCCACCCCTTGCCACACCCTCGCCGGTGCCCCCCCCCTCCCAATTCCTGGATCCGCCACTGCTTCCTCTCCTCTCCGTGCATTCGACAGTACGTAAGAACGGTACGTTCTGACCATAGTACATACTGACACATGCGTAGGGTAATGTCGTTAAGCTCACCAATGAGAACCCGAGAGTGACGTGTCCTTTGGACCTCTGCTCACTTTGCATCGATCTTCTAATTTAACAATAAGACCGGTACCATGCAGATCATGTATATAACCAGACACACCCCACCTGCAATAATACTAGGCCTAGTACTCTCGTGTTCTAGTATACTTCTCTGTTATACCCGGTGAATGCCTGATGACGATACAGATGTGTTTGTATGACAGTACATATGTTAGGGGTTTGTGAAGTCATTAAATTTTTTTTAGTTGCATGTATATATGCAAGCAACTGCAAAATGAGTTCCATCACAGCAATACGTCTGATGGCATCTAACCATCTTCCTGGAGCTAGCCAGCAATCCTCTACAGACATCTGATGGTAGGTGGGGAGTATGAGGGAGGGAAATTAGCAGAGGGAGTGGTTGAGAGATGTAGGGAGGGGTCAAGAATGGTAGAGCCGGAGGGAGGGAAGGGACCACAAGAGGGAGGGGTCATGAGGGGGAGGGATGAAAACAGGACAATAATAAAATTTGGAGTTTTAATTTTCATGTATGTACGTGACTGGATGTACATGTACCTCTGTTCCAAACTGGAAGGTGGTACTATCAGCTGCCTGGAGTCATCTTGCTGAAGCCATCAACACCACTGCCACAGTCATAAGTGATGTTCTGGTGCACACTGCTGTACTTGAGGCGCAGGGGGGATGGAGAGGTCAGCCTGCTAGCATGGAGGGAGGAGGAACATTTTGGCTAGGACGTCACACCCATCCTTACATGTTCATGTGTACACAACTGTGCAGTAACATATGTACATGTAACTGCACAATAGCATGTGGTGTTAACTGAGTTACACATATTTGTACATATACAAACACCTTGATTGCATCCTTAGCAGAGCTCTCATTAGATTTATGATGGCACTTGCCTGGTAAAATGCAATGATATATAAATCTTATACACACATGCAAAAGTGGCACTTTTGAAATAAAATATCTTTAAAAGTACCATTTCTCTTTCTCGCCTTTCTTAAAAAATTCTATAACTTGGAGTTTTGCCAGGTCGTCCAAGTTTCGAATATTGCAATCTGTATTGTTTAGGTAGTTTAACTAAACTTGGTGGACATCAAAATAAAAAATTGATATATTATTGTGATCCTACATGTAATGCCACAATTTAGTAGAATGTCCAAATGTTTTATATAATTATAATGTAGATATCATTGATTTTCAGCTGGTGGTTTGTTATTCATGGAGGCATTGATGGCTATAGTCGTCGAATCATATACCTACATTGCTCCAATAACAATCGAGCAGACACAGTTCTGCAGTTGTTTCTTGCATCTGTAAGAGAATTTGGGCTACCAACCAGAATCCGTGCAGACAGAGGTGGAGAAAATACAGAAGTTGTTCAACTAATGCTACAACATCCATTACATGGACCAGGTAGCTTTATTACTGGTCAGAGTGTCCACAATCAGTGTATTGAGAGGTTATGGAGAGATGTGTTTACACTGTGCGCACAATCTGTTCTATACCATGGAAGAGGAGGGGCTGATAGATTGTGAAAATCAAGTACACGTCTGTTGTCTCCATTATGTATTTTTAAGTCGTATCGATAATAGCTTACAAGTATTTAAGGAGGCATGGAATCAGCATCTTCTAAGTTCTGAATTCACCATGCCAGTTATGGATCAGGGGGAATCCAATACAGAAAACATACCTGAGGTATGGCATTTTTGATATTGGAAAAATTGTGCATACATTTTTAAATCACTAAAAACAAGACACAAGCACACAACACTGTATAAACCAGATAGCTTATAGGTGTCTGATGTTTCACACCTACCTAATAATTGTGTGTTTGTTAGCAGAACTCAGCATATGTGCAGCAATCTTATAACTTGCAGGCAATGCCTGTGGTCAAGACTTGACTGAAATACTTCATTTCAACTTTAGGCTACCTGACTTGCTGTGAAGTCCTCTCTACTGTCCCTCATCAGCATGTAGCATGGCCTTGATTGATGAATGTAGAATTTTATTTGAATGTACACTCTAAAGTCATATAGTTTCGGCATGCAGCTGCAGAGCTCTGAAGCTGCATGCCGAAACTATATGACTTTACTGTATGGTGTTGCTATCAACACCATATACAACACCATACAGGTAATATATTGTATGCCTAATAGCTGGTTACTAAGACTTGCCCGCACAATAATATGCTTACCCCAGCTATACTGTATACAGATATGACTAGAAGGGAAATAAATTTGGTACATATACTTACACACATGATTATATGAATTATTTTGCAGGAGGATTTGAATACTTATGGTATCGACTGGAATGGTCCACTTGCTGTTTCGAGAAACGATGATGATTATGAAGTCACAGTACCTTATATTCAATCTATAGCTCCTTTACCAGATGGTGTATTACATGACTTGCAGGAAACTGTTCATCTTCTTGACCACAGTTGTAACCATCGAATTGACTTGTACATGACAGCTTTGCAATTTGTTAGTAGTAGATTGTAAGTGAATGTTGAAATGTGCAATTTGTTACTAGTAGATTGTGGAGAAAGAAAATGCATGTGCGCGCATGAATGAAACCTTTTTTTTTTCACCGTATTATTTCCTGCATGAAATATTGTCACGTAAAAGTTCATGGTTGTGGAGATACTATCGTTAAACACTGCCTTTTTTTTCTTTCCTTTTTTTTTTTTTTCATGGGAGGGGGCCTGGGTGTTGTACATCATGTGTATAGGGGCAAAATTACAATACAAACCACTTTACATTCACTGTAAATTCATTTTGGGAATACTTTTTTTATGTTCATGCAATTACACAGTAATTTTACAGAGGTTTTTAAAATTAAGTCGCTCAGTCCATTATTTCTTTTCTGGTGTATATAACCATGCTGTGGAGCAAGCCCGTTCAAGGCTAAGATAGCTAGATACTATACCATGCAGTTTGGTAACATAAGGGAAATTGAATTCACTTCTCTATACGGTATCTCCCTCCCTCTCCCCTGCATGCAGCCCCACAGCATGATACTGAGGACGGTTTATGTGTTGGGTCTTGTGTCACCAACAACGCAGCTTCAACTTGAAAACTGTGATTATTGACAAATAATTCGACAATGAAATATCGCGATATAGACAATATCAGCAAAGAACCATATCGCGGCTGCACTAGCTACAATATACAATTCCCTTGAGTGATCGCTCAATATTTCCGAAACACCACCAGAAATTAAATATATGGATACAAAACATTTTATTGTGTCTTGGCCTTGTAAAAGAACATGTTAACATTAAATGGAGACACCAAATCTATCTACCTTGTATGAAATAATGGCTTCTTGTAGAATACAAATACAGTAAGATATCTGAAGCTTCCTCCACTATAGTGCCAGTGGTTGCACTATTGAAAACACTGATGAATGAGGAGGCTAAATATGGGAAGGAGTAATCAAGGCAATACATGCATGCCTACATTTCAGCGATTGTCGAATGGAATAATTCAAAAACTGAGATTTCTTTGCATGTGAATAATGATTTATTCTTAACTTGTCAGTAATTTTTTGGTCTCTTGGTTTGTAAAAAATTTTTTTAGAATCCACAATACATGTAATAGTACACAAAGTTCAATATACATCATAATAAATAATCATTACTGAAAACATGATAAAAATGTCTCTTTGTTGTCCGTGTACAGGGATTGATTGCTGCTCCATCATCAAACCCTAGACCACAATCGCCAATTTGTTGGTCTCTAATTAAATGATCCATTTTAGATACTACCCCCAAATAGCACTTTTAATGTCATAGCTATAGATCCCATTGTGACTAATTCTCTTGACTGGTATACTCTGAGGTATGAGTCTCATTCATAAATTCAAATTCAAAAAACCTTCATCAGTCCCTTGCAGCATGCATGGAGGTATACTTATGAGATGCACTTCAGTCTAGCTACTAGGATGCACTGCACTTCAAGCTGCTAGGATGAACTGTACTTCTAGCTGCTAGCTGATAATGCATGCAGCATAATATTTAATTGTATGTGGAATAAACACCAAAGTAAAACTTTTGAGATGTGACTAGAATTACAGCGAGCTTATAACCTGCAGGGTTTGTATCCCAATGGCGCTGTGTAGATATATGCAACCTACTTGCTATCAAGGCTCAACATATACTTCACTTAGGCCATGCACCAGATTTGCTGTGAGGTCTTTGTTGTCCGACTCCCACATGTATATGATGAATTTGACACTGGTCAGTGCGAGAAAGCAAGGGCCATGATACACTGAAAAACATACAGTCCTATATATAATATTCAGTGACCGTGTTTCGCATCCAAATGTATGTAATATTAACATGCAGTATCATTGTTTAAATTAAATTATGCATAATAAAATAGATATCTTACATCCCGTGTTACATGCGTATGATTACTTTGCATCGTATACGTGCATAATGTATTATCTTATACATGTATACATTGCAGGAGGATTTGAATATGTATATGGAATGGTCCACTTTCTGTTTCCAAACAATAAAATGATGATTATGACTCGGTTTGACACAGTACCTTCCATAGCAGATGGTGTACAGCACGACTTACGTTCATCCTCTTAACAACCATAGCATTGCATTTGTCAGCTTTGCAGTGATAAATTTGTTGACAGATAAGTGAATCGGTGATTAAATATTAATGTCAGCTTTGCAAGCTGTTACTAGACAATTGTGCCGGGTGAAAAAAACAAGGGAATACATTGTATAATTGGGGGTGATTATGAAAAGGCCTCATAATGACACCATTAAGATACAATGGAAATGCACACATAAATTGAACACACAATCTTAGCAATAAGTAAACTACACGTCTAGAAACAATGCACATGCATGACAAAGAGAAACGGACAATGTCTCAAGATCATGTTGGCATAATTATAACTGAACAGGACCTATGCATGGACCCAGCTCAATTGAGAAGAATCAATTCTATATTTTTATTGTTGATGGATCTTTTTGCATGGAATTGTTCCCAACTGATAACATATACAAGTAAGTACAAAAGCATTCTTTAGAAAGTTGGTGATTTCAAAATTATCCTATATGTAGCTTATGATAAACTACAACTTGCTAACTGAAATATAGGGCTTTATTATTGTTAGACCCTTGTTTCGCAGTCTTTTATACTCCATCCTATATAGCAGCTTGAAGTGCAGTAAATCTAGCAGCCAGAAGTGCAGTAAATCTAGCAGCCAGAAGTGCATGGTAGACATCTCAAGTTAGTACTCTATAGAAGTACCTCCATGCTTGCTAAAGGTTTTTTTTAATGAATTGAAACTCATCCCTACCAGTCGGGTCAAATGTGATGCCCATGGGATACTCCGTCGTTATGATATTTGAACCTATTTGCGAAAAACCGTTCACATTACTTAAGAATGCTTAGTCCTAGGCGGGATATGAGCATACACAGCACAAGTGTATGGATAGTGGATGGATTGGTGAGATTTGCAACCTTCCATGATGATCCTGGCATGCATGAGAGGCGCTCACATGTACATGTAACCGGCCAGTGAAATCCAGGCGCAATTTTTAATTTGAACCAGAGCGACGATGTATTCATGCAAAAATTGATGCTATCTAGATAATTTTAATTGAATCACACACCTACATCCCTAGCACATGATC
>OX442430.1:1145086-1193414 GCA_949361645.1 Spongilla lacustris
CATGTTATATCTCATGCCTTGTATAAGTTGTCTGATGTCATGTGTTAGTTGTCTCTTTGAGTATTTGTAATAAATTACTAAAGCGCAAAGTCATCAAAAGTGCCGTAGGTTGTTTTCAAGTTTGATTTGTTTGAATATACATGTATAATAATGTTATTATGCAACCCATTGTGAATTTCTCTGTCAATTAATTACGTAATCATTCACTATTATGTCATATCAGGACCTAATGTAGGTCCTGTCCTATGTAGGATTTAAAGTGTCATGAAATGATTAGCAAAGCTGATACCACTATAGCCAATGTACCTTACAATCAATTGGACTAATTTAGCGAGCGGTATTTGGATAGAGCCGTCGAATACCTACAGTGTAGTAAAACTGCCGACGCTTAGAAAGCTCAGACAACAGAGATAATGCTCGCGCTCGTTCCCACACGTGAACCTCAAAAAAGTTTCTCCTGCTTCCAGATCTGATAAGGTAAGCGATTGAAGCACAATATCAGCTGTTATGCTGAAGCACTAGAACCAACATGTTAGACACTTACTGCCGAGTTGGATTTGTTTTATGATTTTCGAAAGAGGAGCTATGCTTGACACTACAACTTTTTAAAAATTTGGTTAGTAATTTTATCAGGCTTTGGGAAGCATGCAAGCAGTTGTACATCCAATTAACAGTGAAGAGCAAATGAACTGACAGATACAAAATAAAAATGTTCCCCTGGAGTTCAAGAGTCAATATTCTTTGGGGTGGGAGGAGCCCATCTTTGGAAGCACACACACCTCGTCATCATGGATCACTACACTATTAGAGAAGGAGGAGGGGAGGAGGAGGGGAGGAAGAGGGGAGGAGAGGAGAGGGAGGAGGAGGGGAGGAGGAGGGGAGGAGGAGGAGGAGGGGAGGAGAGGAGAGGAGAGGGAGGAGGAGGGGAGGAAGAGGAGGAGGGGAGGAGAGGAGGAGAGGAGAGGGAGGAGGAGGGGAGGAAGAGGGGAGGAGAGGAGAGGGAGGAGGAGGGGAGGAGAGGAGGAGGGGAGGAAGAGGGGAGGAGGAGGTACAGTGCATCATTATACAGAGGTGGCTGCATAGTTTGTAGCATAATAAATTTAGAAGGCAATCTAGAATCAAACTTAAATATAATATGTCACACCCCTTTTGGCACCCATAGT
The DNA here is from genome assembly GCA_949361645.1 of Spongilla lacustris. Classification (NCBI taxonomy): domain Eukaryota; kingdom Metazoa; phylum Porifera; class Demospongiae; order Spongillida; family Spongillidae; genus Spongilla; species Spongilla lacustris. The sequence goes on from OX442430.1 coordinate 1,146,250, forward strand.
TGCCTGGCCCCTCCCCTTGGTAAATGCTGGGGCAGCGTCTGTTATGTACACTGGGTGAGGGATGTGGCCCGAACATGGGAGGGGTAGGAGGTTGGGCCTGAACATGGGAGGGGTAGGGGTTGGGCCTGAAAATGGGAGGGGTAGGGGTAGGGGGTTGGGCCTGAACATGGGAGGGGTAGGGGTTGGGCCTGAAAATGTAAGGGGTAGGGGTAGGGGTAGGGTTTTGGGCCTGAAAATGGGAGGGGTAGGGGGTTGGGCCTGAAAATGGGAGGGGTAGGAGGTTGGGCCTGAACATGGGAGGGGTAGGAGGTTGGGCCTGAAAATGGGAGGGAGGGGTAGGGGTTGGGCCTGAAAATGGGAGGGGTAGGGGTAGGGGTAGGGGTAGGGGGTTGGGCCTGAACATGGGAGAGGTAGGGGTTGGGCCTGAAAATGGGAGGGGTAGGGGTAGGGGGTTGGGCCTGAACATGGGAGGGGGAGGGGTTGGGCCTGCATGGATATGGGAGAGGTTTAAATGTATGTAGATGTCAACTCTAAGACCAAGTTGACCTTTAAAAGGTTGGAACAACATGTAGTACAACACAGTGTGTGAAATTGTAAGGATGTGCCCATTTATTATGGCCTACCCAAGCAGTGGGTAGGAATGGAAAAATGGATACTCATCTTCCCCCACAACAATGGTTACTATGGAGATAAAGCACACACATAGGCACACACATACACAGACACAAAGGCACACATCACACAAGCACATATACATCACACATGCACATACATAGGCACACATCACATATGCACATATACACAGGCACACGTGCACATACACAGGCACATACACACAGGCACACCAGACACTCCACCTACGTCTGTTGTGACTGCCTCCATAGCTCCAGTTTAGACCTCAGCTTGGGCCAGGTGCGATTTATCTCCAGCTCGCTGCAGGGAGACATAACAGCCATCTCTAGAGGTAGCTACATGTATCAACACAGACAAGCACCATGCAGCGTTAGTGAACCACACATAGCCACACCATACATAAGTCCTCGTTCAGCATACATGTATGTCACCATAGTGCATTTAAGCCCTCATACAGTATAAGACTTTAAAGATCACATGTACTCCCCCTCCCCTTCTCTCAGCCAGTCCCTCCTCCCCAGCCCTCTCTCACAGTGAAGCAACTCTCATAACATTTCCTTTCAAGCAATACACTCTCCAGCTTTTATAAAATGCCTTTTTATCTGCCACATTTCCTACAATACAAGCATCATGTCCACCATCCCTCTCAATCAAAGCTTCACCGCTCGATCACATGCCTAACAACAAGCGTTCAGTTTTGCATTCTAGCAGTGTTGGTTCTGACCCATTGTGTGATGGATGTTCAATGTTAAACAGCTACTGGTTCTAACCTCTCATGTGTTGGATGTTCAATGTTAAACAGCTGCAGTCCACTTTCTGTCAAAGTCTTCATCACACTCTCTCCAAGGCTCCAATGGGAGACCTCATCAGCATCACTTATACTGTGTCTGTGTGCATGTCACCAACATGTTGTGTTGATCAGGTGATGTTGTGTTGATCACCATGTTGTGTTGATCATCATGTTGTGTTGATCAGGTGATGTTGTGTTGATCATCATGTTGTGTTGATCACCATGTTGTGTTGATCAGGTGATGTTGTGTTGATCAGGTGATGTTGTGTTGATCAGTTTTAATCACAGTCATTGAATATACATGGAGGACAGAAAAGGTTGCAATGTTAGTATGCAGTTGGATGCAGGCACGTGTGCTCATGTCCCATCCCAACCCTTCAATTTCCACAAAGGTCACCTCAGCACCCTCACTATAATCCCTCCTCTTTCCCAAGACAATCTCCCTCATTTGAACAAGATCACATCAACCCCTCATTTGAACAAGATCACATCAACCCCTCATTTGAACAAGATCATGTCATCACCCTCTCATCTTGGTAGGTCCCTTACACTTGTCTCCTCCCCCTGAAGGCATCTCCACCCCGCGTTCTGTTCACCATCAGCTCATCAATTGACTTGGCTCTCCTGTGAGGTGCGGCATCAGGGAGCGGTCTGGGCACAGTGTTAGGGAGTGGGTGTGGGTGTGGTCTGGGCAATGTGTTCCTGCCATTTGGATCAAATGACACGGACGAAATACATTGATCAGTGATCCTAAAATGGTGTGAGGGAGGAGAGGGAAGGAGAGAGGGAAGGAGGGAGGGAGGACATGGTGAGATCTCACATGGATCTGGTTACTCTTGGTTGACAAAAGGCACAAAAGCTGAGTACATTGGACCACAGCACAACATAAAGTAATACTCAAGGTGTTTCCCCCAATTAGGATTTACAATGTATCTATCACACAACAACCTCATTGGACCTCATTGCATCCATCTACATGTAATGCATGGCCTGTGTGGAGGTGATAGTGGAATGGTGTGGTGACAATGGGATGGTGTGATGGTGACAGTGGAATGGTGTGGCAACAATGGGATGGTGACAGTGGAATGGTGTGGTGACAATGGGATGGTGACAGTGGAATGGTGTGGTGACAATGAGATGGTGACAGTGGAATGTGTGGTGACAGCTGGATAGTATAGAAACAACATCTTGCCACAACACTCCCATCATCACCTCATCTCCCCCTCATCTCACCCCTCACCTTTCCCTGACGACAGGTTCTTCCCACACAGCCTCCTCCTCCTCCCCATCCCTCCCTCCTTCCCCGGAGTCCACCCTGGCATAGGTGCAGTCACAGAGATGCTCGTACTCCCCGAGGGGGAAGAGATGGTCGTAGTCATCATCGTCATCGTCATCGGCTGTAGCCATAGAGGCACTCATGGTCTTCTGGTGGTACTGCCCGTTGTCAATGTACTGTACCACCACCATGGACTGGCAATCTGACCTCCCAGACCTGCCACTGGACCTGCGGTCAAAGGTGTCCGTCTTGAGGAGAGAGGTCGAGGACCTTGACCTTCTAGCTGGACGAAGGTGGTCTGGGGACCCGCATGCATGCGCATGTATGTGTGCATATGAGTGTATGTGTGTACGAGTGTGTGTGTATGTGTGTACGAGTGTGTGTGTATGTGTGTACGAGTGTGTGTGTATGTGTGTACGAGTGTGTGTGTATGTGTGTATGAGTGTGAGTATGAGTGTGTGTGTATGAGTGTTTGAGTGTATGAGAGTATGGTGCATGTGTACCAGTGTACGAGTGTATGGATGACAAGAGTGCAGGTTTTTGAGTGCGTACAGGAAATGCAATGTTGTACGCAAACATGAGTGAGGTGGATGTGAGGGTGTGTGGAGGTGGATGTGAGGGTGTGTGGAGGTGGATGTGAGGGTGTGTGGAGGTGGATGTGAGGGTGTGTGGAGGTGGATGTGAGGGTGTGTGGAGGTGGATGTGAGGGTGTGTGGAGGTGGATGTGAGGGTATGTGGAGGTGGATGTGAGGGTGTGTGGAGGTGGATGTGAGGGTGTGTGGAGGTGGATGTGAGGGTGTGTGGAGGTGGATGTGAGGGTATGTGGAGGTGGATGTGAGGGTGTGTGGAGGTGGATGTGAGGGTGTGTGGAGGTGGATGTGAGGGTATGTGGAGGTGGATGTGAGGGTGTGTGGAGGTGGATGTGAGGGTGTGTGGAGGTGGATGTGAGGGTGTGTGGAGGTGGATGTGAGGGTATGTGGAGGTGGATGTGAGGGTGTGTGGAGGTGGATGTGAGGATATGTGGAGGTGGACGTGAGGGTGTGTGGAGGAGGGAAGCACCAAAGGGGTGAGAGGAAAAAATGGAAGACATAAGAACAATGCAGAGGTTGCCCGGGGCGTCTAGCCTCAACAGTAAACATCACACCATGCAAACGTAAACCCATACATGTACAAGTAAATGCCTTTTGAAAAACACACACACACACACACAACATACACCTTTAAGCCAAGAATGAGAAGCAACTGTGCGTGCATTTGGTGTGTTAAACGTTGACGCTTTTTGTGAACTTGTAACATACAGGGTACCCCCACCCCCCCACATGCACCCCCACACGTGCACCCCCACCCCCACCCCCACACACATGCACCACACCCAGGGAATTGCCAAAAAAAATCAACACAGATGGCATTTGTGCCAAACTACCCAACCAGATTGCACAATGAGGCTCACCATACTCGTTGGACGACAGCCTAGCCACATTCCTTTGGCTCCTTGTGCGCTTGTTGGCAAAGCCGTGTCTATCTACGGGGGCGGTGGGCTGGGGCTGCACCTCCAGCCTGAGCACAGGCCTCATTACAGAGCTGCGCTTATTCCTTGATGGACTTTCTGCAAGGAGCACACCATTAAAGGCTGAGTGAGTGCTACATCTGTTGCCTCCACACATACAATCATCAAATTCCATTTCCTCCTCCCTTCCCTCACTCCTTCATCACACTCCCTCTTCCATCCTCTCTCAATGATATCACCTCCATCACCATTATCATAGATGTGCAACCAGACCACCAAGACAAAATAACAGGCACACATATCCACACATACATACATACATACATACATACATACATACATACATAAATACATGCATGCATACATACATACATACATACATACATACATACATACATACATACATAAATACATGCATGCATACATACATACATACATACATACATACATACATACATACATACATACATACATACATACATGCATGCATGCATACATACATACATACATGCATGCATGCATACATACATGTACACACACAGAGAATACACACACAACACACACACATGCACACACACACACACACACACATACATGCACAACTTACTATCCCTAACTCTTTCCTTCTTGGAAGGACAATAGGCACTAATGAAAAAGGAAGTGAGAATCACCAGTACATGCAGCCACACAAGCACACACACATACATGCACACACATCACACAAGCACACACAAGCACACACATACATGCACACACATCACACAAGCACACACAAGCACATACACCACACAAGCACACACATACATGCCACAAGCCCTCAAACGCTATCCATCCACAATTAGATAAGACATGCCACCAGCACACATTATGAGTTCTAGCTACCCATGTACATGTATATCCTATTTACAAAATTACTAGTGAAACTAACCACAAGAAACCATACCCACACACAACACACACACACACACACACACACACACACACACACACACACACACACACACACACACAGTTACACATGCACAAGTAGTGATTATTCATGAGTCTGTAATTGTGTTGTGTTGGGGTTAATTGGGGGGACGGCATTATTCAGAATTGAGATTTATCTATTTTATTGTCATCGCGTGGTTTGTTGGGTTACGTTGTCAAGCGAAGTCTAAGTGGTTACACACACACCACACACACACACACAGTTACACATGCACACACACACACACACACACACAGGCTATTACATGCATGACCTTGCATGGGGGGGGTGGAGCCACTGAATGAGCAGAAAAGGAACAAATAGATGTATTATGCAGATCAAAACAGAAAGATAATGAGATTGACACCCAAGGGTGGGGCCGATGGGGTTGTGTGCAGATCAATAGGATTACATAACTGGAGACATGACATGAGACATAACACAATACATAAGGGGAAATGTTTCCAGTGGACCATGTAATGTAGACTGACTACACAGGGGGGGGGGGGGGACATGTTCCAGCATGTCAGAACATTAAATCATGTGACCTAGAACATTATGGTCATGTGACCCAGAAGACTCAGAAGTGGACAGGGGGCGGGGGGATATAATACGGTCATGTGACCCAGAGGCCCAGTAGTACACGAATGTAGGTGTAGGCCACAGAGATAGGTGCACACATAGGCCCCAGAGGTAAACACACTTAAATGCATGCTTGGAATATGCCTCTGATGACGTGCTTTCATTGCAGCGGTGTATAAGGATCTACCAGACAAGCATCTTCAAGTTCTGTTTTTTAAAGGCAAAGTGAATTGTCCATATTTATCTGTAAGCATCTGTGGTATGTTGCTGGTATTATGTCAACAGAATGATACCAGCTGTACCACAGGTCTGTAGGCTATACCAGCTGTACCACAGGTCTGGAAGAGGTAGGGCTCGCTGCATTGCAGAGTATATATGTCAGAAACGCTAAATAAATTATACCTATTGCTAAGCAAGAATCAAACAGAGTACTGGTCCACCATAGCTTGGTACAGTAATGGCCCACCATAGCTTGGTACAGTACTGGTCCACCATAGCTTGGTACAGTACTGGTCCACCATAGCTTGGTACAGTAGTGGCCCACCATAGCTTGGCTGGTCCAACACAACATGCATACCACCCACACATGAAGCGCAAACCTGTTCCTGAAAAATTGCAACAAAGCGTAATGATTAAGAAAACAAGGGGCTGAAGAATGCAAAGGGGTTAAACCATATAAGGCTTTCCGAACAGCATGGCCATACACATGCTATACACATGGTATACACATGGTATACACATGGTATACACATGGTATACACGTGGTATACACATGGTATACACATGGTATACAGCACACCTCAACTTAGGTAAACATATCAACACGGGGCCAACCCCTCAGGGTGTCAGCAGGGCATGTCCTGTCTCTTGTGCAGATACAGAGATATGCTCACAAATCCAATCAAAATGGCTACATGCACACTAAACTCACCCCCTCACTTGGCAATAGTTAAATTTCCAATGCAAATATAAATTTACTCAAAAGATAAACACAAAAAACCAGTAGCAGCCTAAAACCCCACCAAACCCCCACTTAAACCCCACCAAAACCTCACTAAAACCCTACTTAAACCCCAACAAAACCCCACCAAAATCCTGCTCAAACCTCACCAAGGACCCAGTGGCTGCTACACTTTCCATGAACTGGGTAATAATGGTACCACTTAGTGATAGGGTGTACGTTAACCCCCCGACACTGCAAGGGGGAGCCAGTGTGAGTGCACCAGTCACATGATGTTAGCAACACAGAACACCTACAAGGAACCAACACCACTGTGTGCTGGTTGTGGACCAACAAGGGGAGACCTCACAGGTGGCAATATTCAATTTAGATTGCTTTGGTGTCCCTAACACCTTCCTCATGGCATCACACAGATGCCTGGTAAGTTTCCCTCTTCAATCACACATCCCACACACGTACACCCAACATACATACACCGCAAAACCCATATATACAAATCACGCAAGTATCCAAACACATATAGGTATTTACTACTACTACTACTACATAATAATAATAATAATAATAATAATAATAATAATAATAATAATAATAATAATAATAATATCCATTGCATGCAAAGTACACATTTGTGTTTGCGCACTACATATATGTACACATACATCCATTCATACATCCATAAATACATACATAAATACATACATACATACATACATACATACATACATACATAAATACATACATAACATACATACATACACACACATACACACACATACATGCACACACATACATACATACATACATACATACATACATACATACATACATACATACATACATACATACATAAATACACATAAATACATACATACACACACACACACACACACGCATACATACACTATGGAGTGCCTCTCTTTTTAAAAAGAATTTCACACCTTGGCCTGTTAGCTGAGCTTGCTCAAGCATTTTAAAAAGCCTAGATTACACCCCTTGCAATAAGTATGTTCACATCCCCATGGCAACAGCCAAACAGTCAATAAAACACACTGACCACATATGCACGCCACATTGCTCATGAAAACAAGTAGCCACACACAGAACAGATAATGCTTAATAATGCTTAATAATGTAGCTGTACCAAAATCAATACACCATGGAGTGCATGAGCCACTGTTTTTTTTTACCTTACCCCCCCCCCCCCCCCCCAAAAAGGTAAGAGTCACAGCAGGATGTGAAGCTATTGAAATTTCCCAGTCAATGACACCTGCAATTGCACTGTGCAATGTTCCAATAGCAAGATATGTGTATGGATGGATATACGTCACACGTACGCTATTTCCTCACACCACCATGGGATCAAGTACACAGGAGTCTCACTACGTGCGTGCTGTGGGCAAAGTGAAAACATACACACTGCGTGATCTCAGCCCAACAGCGAGAGTGCGTGTTTCTATCCTTTCCTTTCCTGATTTTGTATCCTGCATGAGCATCTATACGCCATCACGTATACAACACTCGAACAAACACTATAAACTCATGCAAAATTCAAGTACACGGACACACACATAGATAGAACATGCACACATACACACACACACCACACACACAACACAAACACACACCACACACACACACATACACACACACGCACGCCTATTAAAGCAACGCGCACACGAATGTAAAAGCTCTCGATCGTTCACAAGTTGTGAACTTACCTTTGTGCACTAACTAGTCCTCCCATACTTCTGGTTTGATGGAAGCTGTAGTACTAGTACGCAGTACTAGATTATTAAATAACGAGTGAGGCTTGAATCCAAGCGTTGGAGATGTAGGCTATAGTTCGCAGTGCACAGTGACGTGGACCAAAAAGAGGTACCACCGTAGTGTACACCTCTTCGATACAACTGCTAGAAGTCGCCCAAGTAGCCATCATTTAAGAATTAGTCACTTCCCGTTTTTAGACCCGGGCCCGCGACTCTACCGGATATTTCAATGTGACATACTGGTATTTATTCTTCATTCTGCAGTGGGGCAAAATAAAATTTAAAATGGTTGAGGTACTGATAGGCACCCCTGCCCGCCCAAGCTGCGAACGCCAGCGAGCTCTGGAGGCACCAAAATATAATTTAAATATAAGAGAACTGGAATGTATATATTTTGAATTATGCAACTTTTGGCCCACCACCCACCAATCTCTACTCCACCGCTAACAGCAGAAGCACGTACAAACACGGACTGTGCACTTCTTCAAGCTCGCGACCTGCACGCGTACTACTGTCGTCCCCAGACCCACATACAGCAGCAGCGGATGGATTACATCACCGCTACGCGAAAACGAATGCATATCAGGCTGGGGACGAGACTACACGCGTACGCCGAAAAAGACAGTGGCGTAGGAGCCTATTAAAGATTGGGGGGGGGGGGGGGGGGGGGGGGGGGGGGGCCAACTTCATAATAAAATATCAGGTGTCAACAAGGGGGAGGGTGCGGGAGGGGCATGGGCCCCTCCCGCGCGGAGATCGGAAGCTTTTGCCTAATGGTCGCGCATAGTGGTTTTTAAAAATTATACATATAAAGGTACGTACACTTACGCTAAAGTTATACCCTTTGGGAAACTTGAGTCAGGTTGTTCTTAAAGTACATTTTCGGATCACGAGTGGCTACCAGATTAACGCTATCAAACCGACGCGTGGGTTTATATTTTAATTTTTAACCCTAATAATACTACGTTCACACGACACAACCTTTCCGTGTCAGCATGGTATTGTCACTGTACGCAGGGGCGTATTTAGGGGGGGGGGGGCCCTCAGGGGGCTATGGCACCCCCTCCGACACAAGAATGAATATAATTTTAAAAAATTAACTCAAATAGTGCGCACGCTCGTAATTTCCCTTCGCAGGCATACGTACGCTTTAGCGCGGTAATTTAATTCAGTTCACTTCTATTATTAACATCACTATACACGTATAAGATTACCGTACTGCCCCCACCGAAAAAAATTGTCTTGTGTTTAAACGAGCGTATCTTCGTAATCGTGAACGCAGCTGCATGCGTGCCGTTCTTTAAAATCCTGTTGCCTGGAGTACCAGCTCTTTCCTGAAATGCTAAACAGCATATCGATTACGAAGATGCCCTAGTTTAAAACACGAGACATTTTTTTCGTTGTGGGGGGGGGGGGGGGGGGGGGGGGGGGGGGCGTGGTATTAATTAAATGGACGATTAAAGAAGCAAGCACTTCAATCATGGCGTATTACCTGAAGCCCGGCTTCACTGAAGGTGTCTGTAACTCAAGTAATCAGTGTATCTACGGATCAGCCACAGCAACCACAGTTGACATGTACATGTATATACGTAGTTGGATTCCGTTAACTGTTAGTAGTCCTCCAGCTGAAATGCGCATTTTAGTTACTATACTCCACACTTTGGCGCCGGCGATGTATATAGGAAGCTTTGTGGGGAAATAAAGTATGCACGTCAACCACTTGAAGCCAGGTGCTGATTACATGCACTTTTCCAATATCAGTAAATGGCTCTAAAATTATCCTTGGCATGGATACAGTTTCAGAAGTTTGCAGATCTTCCATCAGCAGATTGTATCCGCAGTATTAAAGCTGCATTACTGGCAAATGCCAGCGCGCTTATCGTTATTCACAACATACTCAGCGGATCATTTTATTTTAGCGTGCTAAAGCGCTATTCGGCGGCTTCTGGATGTATATGCATGCACCCTATTAGTGTATGCGCTCGGCGCCATCCTTGGCGATTGCAGACATTCCTGCCGATTGAAACGTTGTATTTCTGTTAATCTATACTGCCGAGTGGGCGTGGTTGCCAAAAATTTCGCGCGCGCTTTGCGCGCTATCCGTTCGGCACCCCCCCTCCATCTATTTCTGGATACGTACCTGGTACGGTACGGCATGGTTAAAATTCGACGCGTGTACACTGCCCAAACCGTACAGAACAGTGCAGTACTAGTGGGCTCGATTGTGGTAACATAGCTTGTTTCCATAGTATTAAAATGGCGGGGTGGTTGATTTTAGGCAATAATTGTAGCTAGCTAGTTATGGCAGCCACACAATCCCAAATATTCAATAACCGTATACCATGCCATACTTAGCTGTTCCGTACCATGTCGTAGTCGTGTGAACATAGTATTTGGATTGGGGGGGGGGGGGGGGGGGGGGCAGGCCCCCCCCCCCAACTTTATGATTGGGGGGCCACGCCCCCCCTCGGCCCCCCCGGTTCCTACGCCACTGAAAGAGGATTGAACGAGTCTTTGGCCAAAAGCCAAACCCCAATAACAGAGGTTTCGCACGACGCGTCGACGTGCGTAACTTTCAGTTTCAAACTTATAATAATAGCCCATGGCGCCGTCTCATTGCATGGCCAGGCAGCCTGGATCGCGGATTGGAAACTACAATCCATGCATGGTCCTACAAAGAATGTACGGTACATGTATTGCTCAATCTATTGAAGCAATGTTTTTTTTTTTTTTTTTTTTTTCAAGCAAACACAGTTATATGTCCGCTATCACAGCTACAGCTGTGCAATTTTCCGTTCAAAATCAAGGGAAAATTGCACAAGAAAAGATAAGAGCATGACATTTTAACATACATGGCTGGTAGTGATATTGTAAGTTTCCACTTGTAGGGCTTGCTTGGAAGTTAACTTCCTAGTTCCTGCACATAAGGATCTACAGACTCGGGGGGTGGGGCGGGGCGGGGGGGCTAATAAGCATACACACGTAAGTGGCTCAGTGCAGATTTGAGAAAGCTTCAAATTGAGTGGCTACTAGTACATCTGAAGGCCAGCTGGCGAAAGGTCTCAAGGTCTGTCCAGGCTTAAACCCCTCCCACTCAGCCATGCAGGGTGGGAGGGGTCTGGAGCTCTGCCACTGGCATGCCGCAGTTGCAGTACTGAATATTTCATTTACTGTCTTTCAAGCGATTGATTGTTAAGTCGGCTACTGTGTTGCGTAAAAATAAAACTATAATGCACACAGGTCGCCATTGCATGAGTTGGTGGACTCCATTGGCCATGCCTATGTACGTACATACACACGTGGTAGAGCATATTTCCTCTTCTGCCATTGAAAATTTTGGGACCTTTGTGATTGCACATATATATAAGGGCACTGGCTATAATGAAGTAATGCAATTGTGAAATTTGATTACATAATATGTCTCATACAGATCGCAGATCACATTATTTATTTGTCGTCCAAACACACGCTAAAAATCCGTAACTCCGTACAATTTATGACAGGCAAGCAACAGACTTTCACACCAGGTGGGAGGGTCCTGGGCCTCACAATAGTCTCTCCAGTACTCCCTGCAGTATCCGGGACCAGTCTCCCTCAAGCACCACACCCCCTGGCCAATCATGCTGGCCACCTTGTCCACAGACCTAGGCATGAAGTTGGCGTGAACAGCCAGGGCCATCATGTTGTCACGATGGAAGAAAAAGAATTCCTTGCCATTTGGGAAAAGTGTTTTGTCGAGCATTCTCCAGCTGAGGGTGTGGGAGCGGTGTCGAATGCAGATGTTGAGCCCCGCCTGGTCATTCCAGTTCCAGTTCAACTGGTACGTCAAAACAGACTCAAAGAAGTCTACTGTTCTGTTGCTGGGCAACAGGTAAACAAATCCACCGCATATGTAGCTGAAGACATATGTTGCAAAGCTGTCCACAAGGTAGACTCCCGTGCTGTCCTCCTGGAACACAATATCATAATCAACCAGCTCTTGGTCTAATGTTGCAATCGGGTTCTTTAAGAAGACGACGTCAGTATCAGAGAGCAGCACGTGGCTCTTAGTACAAGGAAGCATAGATAGAATGACCTTGGTTCGCTCGATCATAAACTGCTGGTACCCAGGCTGTCCAAAGTACGTGCCCTGGATCGTAGCAGTGGGGTGTTGGTAACATGGAGTATTGGGGAAGTGCTTGCACACATTTGGTTCCATGGCAACCAGATAAAGGGCATTGCCAAGTCCAACTCTTTCAGCTGAACAAACCCAGTTCTGTGCTAGTGAGATCCATTCCTTGTTGATAAAAGTGACAATGATTGTGTTGGAGGTGGGAAGGGGAGGGTCAAACACGTTTTGGCATTGCCTGTGTGTGTCTGTTTCATGAAGCTGTGTTGAACAGAAGTGATATCCCTTTGCAGCTGATGGGTTAAATCGAAATTCTTTTGACATCAATAGACTGTACAACAGTACAACGATTAATGCGATGAGGACAATGATGCTCAGATTCCTTCTACGGTATCGATCATTCCTATGTAAAAGAGTAATCCATCCTGGGTAACCACATGACTTACTATCCAGCGATAATGAAGCACAGAACACTCAACAGAAAAACATAACTAAACTTAATAACAGAATCAAAATGATCAATCTACTGACTAAATGTAAATCATGATCACCAAACACAACTAAACTGAATTTAACTATAGGCAGACATTACGAAGTTACTATTTTATGCAACACAGGTGGTTAGCATTCAACTTCCAGATAAAGCCCACCCATTAAGAGTACTTCCAGAGAGTGGGTTCTTTAGAGCACCTAGTCTGACGTAGCCACACCCTCGCGCTTTGAGGAGGGTCTGGAGACATTGCCGTTTCTGATTAGTTTCGAAATTATAAGTTATTAATGTTACCTTACAGTATACATTAACGTTACGAGGAATGTAATTAAAAATGTCGACACTGGAAAGGACTGCGGCAGACCGCTGACGTCGCTAAAGAAAGATCTAAAAAAGGAAGCTGTTGTAGCTGCGATAACAGAGACTGGCAATAATTCCAGATGTAGCAGTTTCAAAGACTGAAACACTCAACTCTGTCGTGTTAGCTACGTAACATAATTGCGGTTACGTAAGGTAACATTAACAACTTTTAATTCTTTGAAACTAATCAGAACCGATTTGGTATGGCAATTGTCTCCAGACCCTCCGCAAAGCGCGAGGCAGACTATAGAGCACCCGCCCTCCATTTCTTGGTTGTTGCGCACATGTTCGCGCCATGACCGGGAACGAGTTATGTTCCAATGTTACGCCACACCCACTGGTGGGAATAATAATTCAATGGCGGCGGATGGCACGTGTTTCAGTCATTTTGTACCTGAAACTGTATAGCTATGCAGTGGCGGATCCAGGAATTGGGAGGGGGGGGGGGGGGGGGGGGGGGCACCGGCGAGGGTGTGGCAAGGGGTGGGGCGAAGTAGTAGGCGGGGGCAGCCCGGGGAGGGTGCGGGAGGGGGGCACCCCTCCCGCCCAGCTAGGGGGTGTGGGAGAGCGCTGTAAGCTCCCCCACCAGGGTCTGGGGCGGAGCCCCAGAAGCCAACGCTTTTTGCGTAGAAAACCCCCCAAAAAGTACGTAAAAACTGCACTAAAAATGTAATTACTGATCGAGGCTGGGGAGCGACAGATCAAGAGCTCAGCCGCTATATGTTCAATGCGCCGATGCATCGCCGTTGATAGTACAAGTCCTGAAGTTGAACTCACCGTTTATTCGTTTAGAAAATATTGAAATGCTACCTTTTTCATATGGTCACATGACGCGTGGGCGTTAATTGCTTTGTTTGCCTCCACGGAAATATATGGGCTATAGCTAATTTTGGGGCTATGCTCGGTTTTTGGTACTTTTCGATATGCTCTCTAGAGGGAAAATTGAATAACATACGCTAAACGGTCGGCAAATGATCTCTGCCTGTACTTCTATTGTAGAGCCAAATGCTTATACATCACGCGATAAAAGCAATCATATTCATACTTGGCCCTGACCCATGTATCATTATGTACGTAGGCGTACGTATAATAGGCCAGTTCTGCCGTAGCTATATCTCTGCGCTGCGTTTGCTTACGTTCGCGTACACATAGTCGTACATGTACGTGTATACGCATGCAGGGGCGGGACCCTCGGGGGGGGGGGGCACGGGCCCCCCCCCCCCTGGATCCGCTACTGCTATGCACTGCTGTCCCATTGATGTTTGGAGCCCTGCAGCGCCCAACGCCATAGTAACAGTTTCAAGAATTTACAAATGCTAAAGCTGCAAAGCTTCTGGGTAGGCTTACAGCCCTCCCTCATACCCTCGCTAGGGAGGAATGGGTAACCGTCCCGACCACGCCCCCTCATGACCTGTTCGAGCCTTCCTAGAAGAATACAAACGGAAAAGGACAAATATACAACTGTATAAGTACTGTTTTAGAATGTCTTAAAAGCAGGTGAAATTGAATCAATTTGATGTACATGTAGCCGGAATAATGCAGTCCTGAAGTCCTGATCACCCGCCCGCCCGCATGCTACAAATATAATGTGGAGGACCAGAAACTAAAGATTGGTTTGACGTGGCCTTATCATACGCTAGGCAACATGTAAAACGCATTTGGATCTAGTAAAACATCGTAAACTAATGTTTTACGGACTTATAAAAGATACATTAATTTGGGCGCATCCCTATCCATGTGTGATGGCTTAAGAGTAAAT
This sequence comes from Spongilla lacustris, assembly GCA_949361645.1. Taxonomy (NCBI): domain Eukaryota; kingdom Metazoa; phylum Porifera; class Demospongiae; order Spongillida; family Spongillidae; genus Spongilla; species Spongilla lacustris. The sequence continues at coordinate 1,161,455 of OX442430.1, forward strand.
TCATTGTAAACACGTGACCGTTGATTAAAAACTGTAATGAGTTTAGTGTTCCTTGCGTTCCACATCCGGTTCCTTTGCTCTACACTGTATTAGGAATTTATAAATATTACAGACGCGAAATTATGCGATTATGAATGTATATAAATATTACAGACCTACATTTAGCAAATATTACTTCTTCAACTTGATATTGCATGATCGTAATCCCTTGTTTCCTTGCCTTCTATTCAATTGGTGCATACAAATTCTACAACACCAATTTTGTTATAATTAACTTACATTTCCTCCCCTGTGATGTGATTTAATTTAGAGACCACACGCTAAAGGTGTGGTTGCAGTAGCACTGAGGGGTTGTAGTAGCACTGAGGGGTTGTAGTAGCACTAAGGGTTGTAGTAGCACTGAGGGTTGTAGTAGCACTGAGGGTTGTAGTAGCACTAAGGGGTTGTAGTAGCATTAAGGGGTTGTAGTAGCACTAAGGGGTTGTATAGTAGCACTGAGGGTTGTAGTAGCATTCAGGGGTTGTAGTAGCACTAAGGGTTGTAGTAACACTAAGGGGTTGTAGTAGCATTAAGGGGTTGTAGTAGCACTAAGGGGTTGTAGTAGCACTAAGGGGTTGCAGTAGCACTAAGGGGTTGTAGTAGCACTAAGGGGTTGTAGTAGCATTAAGGGGTTGTAGTAGCACTAAAGGGTTGTAGTAGCACTGGGGGGTTGTAGTAGCATTAAGAGGTTGTAGTAGCACTAAGGGGTTGTAGTAACACTAAGGGGTTGTAGTAGCACTGAGGGGTTGTAGTAGCACTAAGGGGTTGTAGTAGCATTAAGGGTGTTTTTTCTTCCTAGCAGAGCCCTACAATGAGCACCTCTGTTTGCTTCGAACATGGTATTATTGCATTCCAACTGCAAAATCACAATAAGTACAACAGCAGACCACGCACATATGCACACTGTTGTTTATGAAGTTCCACTAGCAAGGTTGTCATTTTAAAACTAGTGATGAAGGCTGGGCCTTTACATTCATTGTGTGTGTGTGTGTGGGGGGGGGGGGGGGGTGCTATTGCTCCCTTTGCAAAAATATATTGCATGGCAATTGATTATGTTCAGTTCTGTGAAGTGTTAAAACCTATCGAGTTGCACATGCCTAGGTTTATCTGTTATTTGGGTGATTTCAAAAGACATCTCAACACCTTCCAATATTGGAGTGGTGCTCGCCTTTACATCCGGTCACCTCAAATAAATCGAATCACGCGGTACACTGATTTGACGTGATCACCTACCAATTAGGCCAAATGTAGAGTCCCTTAATTACATGTGCATTTGACGCCCTCCCTCCCTCTTTGGATTTGATCAGCTATACCAGAGTATAATGCTATATGCAAGGTTTTAAAAAAAAAAATGTTTCCGATGAGATTATACAAGAGTGCATGGACATGGCGAACAAACAGTAGGGATTAAACATAAATCACGCGATGAAAGAGCTTTTGCCGGCGGGTATCACTGAGAAAACAAAACTTTTATAGCTGCTGGGCCGGACACCCGCAAAGCGAGCTGCGTTTGCTGCAGAAAAACTATTACTATGCTAGTTCGAAGTGCGCTACGGGAACGCTCGCGTACAGACTACATCTGCGCTGTCTCGGTTCCAGGCTCACCATATATGCTGCATTACAGCTATCGGCTCTTCCGTATCATATAACACACTGAGTATAACTACGTAATACTATTACACCTTAATTGCGTAAATATACGAACTCACAGACAAGAACCAGCGAGTCCACCCATACAGCCACTGATCGAAGGTCCCCAATTATGGCGTCAGGCTGAGTCATCAGTATTTTACAATAATCCACTCGGGCATCCATGGGAAATACCCCATGTACTAATTCTTTTGTCTTACATTGAAGGATTTGTCATTCGATATATAGATGTTATGTTTACCCCAGCAGCTTTATTGTATTAGATTAGCCGCACAGACATGAAGTCACCTGATGCACATGCATGAACAACATAAACATGTCGGCATAAATACTTTTTTGCAATTTCAGCGCCCTAGTCGCGTACCCAGACCTACGTACGTAAATTTGCCATTATGCGGTACGTATAGTAATGCTGAGCAGCATGAAGTCATTAGCGGATCCAACATGGACAATTAGGGGGGGCTGAAAGGGGAAGGGCGGATCCGTAGGCGGAGCCGTCCCGGGGAGGGCGCGGGAGGTATGGGGGAGTGCTGTAAGCTCCCCCATCGGGGTCTGGGGCGGAGCCCCAGAAGCCAATGCTTTTTGCTTCCAAAACTACGCAAAAAAATCACAGATCCAGCCCCTATATATAGCTAATGCTCGATGCGCCGATAATGATCTAAACGTACGTAGTACTGAACTCACCGTCCATTCAAAAAAACGACACTGAGACTCCTTCTAATTCTATTTTTAATTAGCATTTTTTGGACGGTTGCTGCCATCAATAAAACATTCTGTTACAACTGCACGCGCCACGGCTGTTTCATTGCATTGATACCTAGGACAAAAAGGCTACGCCCCTTGATACGAAATTTTTTCATAGCAACGGACCTAATTACGACCCTAGCAACACATCTGTTCTTGTGGATGGACCTTTTTGTACAGACCGTTTCGATACAGTGCCGGCGTTGTCCATGTACAGTTTATACAATGTCTACTGGTATTAATGATGTGCATCTCTGGCGCTATCTTTCAATCCTGGATGTGGCATTAGCTTGCAAATCCACGGGGTGATTCTCGACCTAGGAGGATAAACGTTGCCCTGGTAAAGTTTCCGCCCTTTCAAATTTTAACAGTGTAAAGCCGGTAGGTTGTTTCTATATATTCCAATGTCATCTCGTGGTGCCGCGTATTCTACTAGAAGTTGCCTTCAGAATATTGTTAAACCCTCCTGCAACGGGGCCAGGGATGAACCCAAACTTACCAAGGCTGTTATGAAAAGACACAGCCCGCAGTGGCGGATACAGGGGGGGGGGGGGGGGGGGGGGGGGGGGGGCAAACCCGGCCTATGCCCCCCTAACTAATAAGGATACGCCTCCTGTCCGTTGTAATGAATTTAATTACATGTCATCAGCGCCGCACTGTCTTAGCTCTTGCAGGCGCTAGACCTGTTGTACGTGCTAAGTATCACCTCTGACACGTGGCACTTTTTCTATTGTGCTTTTATTCGTTCAGCGTTCAGTTCGTACATTAATTCGTTCAGCGTTCAGTTCGTACATTAATTCGTTCAGCGTTCAGTTCGTACATTCAGGGATATTAAATACATGGATTGGAAACGAGGCTGATATACGGCTGAATTACGGTATTCCTAATTTCCATCCGTGTTGCGCTTGAGGGCTATTCTTAGAGTCGCGAAATCGCAGAAACGAAAAGCTACACTTGGTAAGTTGGTTTCTTTCTAATTAAGAGGCAGGTTTGGGTGTAGCTAAAACCAGGAGCAGGAGCAGGAGTTGCTACCTAAAACCAGGAGCAGGAGCAGGAGTTGCTACCTAAAACCAGGAACAGGAGCAGGAGCAGGAGCAGGAGTTGCTACCTAAAACCGGCCAGGAGCAGGAGCAGGAGTTACTACCTAAAACCAGGAGCAGGAGCAGGAGCAGGGGCAGGAGCAGGAGTTCTTACCTAAAATCTCGTACATGAAAGGCGCAGTATAGTTAAGAGTGCATACCGCTCATTATAAGTTTCAGCTCGTGCGGCGGGTATTGTAGTATACCATTTTCTCTACACACGCGTGTACCCCGCATGCCTGTAGTATTGAGTAAAAGCACCATTTATTTCTCCACATTTCTGATATAGATGAACAGAAACTGATTTGTTTTCTATTCAGTTCCACGGGGATGAACTTTGACAAATGCTGCAGAGTGGTCCTGACTCCCCTCCAGATAATTAATAGTGAATTCATTATTAGCACTACTGCATGGAAAGCAGGAGTTCTTTTATTCTTTTACGAATGTTGCGAAATAACAGTTATTTATACTAATAATAATTTTGCCAGACAGAGGTAGACTGCATGTCTGCTTCTTCTTGCCATACTTCTGCATGGCTCCAAGTTGTCCCAGCGCCAGGGCTCAATCTCCATCTTGACCTCTCTGAATTTTAGGTTGGTGTAAAGTGGGTGTTAGGCATTGATACCTCCTAAGGCTGCTGATCCTGCTGTCATGCATGCACACTCGATTCAGTAAATGTACTTGGATTAAGCGATGGTAACTAAATGTCAAATGCAGCTGGCTTGCCTAACACCTAGGGAGGGACCAGGACATCAGCATGCATATGCAGGTTGAGTACGCCATTGGTCATGCCCATTAACACTCCCTGCCTCTACATGGGCACCAACACATGCAAGATTCAAGAAATACATCTCGTAGTCTGTTGTGGTGGGAGACCACGTCACCTCTATGCCTGCAGGTTAATACATGAGTTCCAAACAGTGAGGGGGACAGTATGGATATTTGGCACCTTGGGAGGTATCAATGCCTAACAACCAATTTACACCAGCCTAAAATTCAGAGGGGTCAAGATGGAGATTGAGCCCTGGCGCTGGGACAACTTGGAGCCATCAGCCATGCAGAAGTATGGCAGACATGCAGTCTATAACTCCGTCTGGCAAAATTATTATTATATAAATAACTGTAATTTTCCTAGCTAGGTACATGCATATAAGTATGGAAAGAACTGAGCAATGTCAAAAGAAATTATCGAGCTCAGCTGTTAGGGGCCCTGCTAGAAAATGCAGTATGCTCATGCAATTATCAACAGTGATCTGGAGGATTTGTCAAAGTTCATCCCCGTGGAACTGAATAGAAAACAAATCAGTTTCTGTTCATCTATATTGGATATTCAGGAATGTGGAGAAATAAATGGTGCTTTTACTTAGATGTGTGGACGTGTAAAAACGATACTATTGTAGTCTAGCAGTAGGTATCATCAAGTGACTACTTCTGCCTCTTGGGAAAGGGTATAGCTGCTACCATATCAGGAGCTATATATGCAGACAAAATGTTCCTTCATGAGTACACCTCAGCCTTTCTACTGGTACCTTGTTTGGTATTGCAGTGTATAGTTGGACATTGCACATGTTAGCAGCCTGAGGAAAGGGGGAGGACCCCACACTGTATAAGGCCACCCCCAACTGGAGAGGACTGCACTGCAGGCAGAAGCATACATGTACTCTCCAGCTGGCCTAAAGCAGTGGCGGATACGGGGGGGGGGGGGGGGGGGGGGGGGGGGGGGGGGGGTTCCAGGCAGTGTTGCCGCGATATATCGCGAAAGGCGATATATCGCGATTAAATGCTTATATCGCGAAAGGCGATATATCACGATTAATCTTTAGTCATATCGCGAAATAAACGTGTACGGACGTAAACAAAGATATACAGAAAGAAAATTTAGAAACGAGCAGTGAATAAGCATATATTTAGGTATTTCAATGAAAACAATTTACTGATACAGTTAAACCAGTTCAGTTTGAATTTTGCCTTAGAAATATACATTTGCCAATGCTGATGCAAGATGCCACGCCCCCACGGGTGCAACCTTTCTTCTTAATGTTTAATCTCCCGGAATCCTTATTTAAGGATGGCCATCCTTAAATAAGGAAGATGACCACTTTCTAAGAGAATGATGCACACATGGTGCTTTATTTTAGATTTGTGATTAACTAGATTCAAGATAAGGTGCGCAGATTAGCGTTACTGCCGCGATCACAACAGGTTTGACTTGCTCAAAAACCGGTATTATAGTCTCGTTATGGCGAAGCCGCCATTTGCCGTTGGCGATATAGTAGTGAGCCAATTAACTCAAATCGAAGGAAGGGCAGGTTTCTGAAAGCTGAAGTAGTATAATGTAGACTGTCAGAATCAGATGGACCCATCTGTGTAACAATATCCACGGCGATACGCTGGCTCACGACTCACCGACACGTACATTGTAAGTATACCGGACCGCGCGGCCAGTGTCATACACTCGAAAGTGTCAAGCTATAGCTAAGCAACCCTGCTTAGTGAAAACGACGGATGTAATTCCTCAGTATGGATGGGACTTACATGTAGGCGGGCCACTAGGCCTATATATACATGTACATGTGTATAGCTAGGTGACCGTACTGAATTCCGTAATCTATGGCGGCAGCAACAGTAGGCCTAGGCAATGACGTGGTCTCCTCGAGTCTGATTAATTGGGGCTAAGAATTGGCAACGCTTCCTACATCTCCCGTAAACCCCCCCCCCCCCCCCCCCCCATCCACCATTGTACATGTACATGCCCGGGTACTGCATGTATGCATGAAATGATAATAGGAATAGAAAGTACACTCAGTCTGTTCAATGGAGCGCAACCACATGCAGTGCACGTGGTCATGCACTGGTCTCAGCGAGGCTATAGGAATACATTCACGCTGGCGTTTGACCAGAAGATAGCATCTACATCAGTGCATGTACGCGTCATTGTACAAACGCTCGATATGAAGTGTTATGATGTAAATGCTCATAACTTATTAACTGACCACAAGTTATTTTTTCAACGAATCAGGTTGTGAGTATAGCTGGGTTAACTGACTATCAGAGATAATCAAGAGTTTTAAAACCACTATGGTTTTTGAGGTCAATAACCTCTACTGTTGTGATCCTTATTTAAGGATGGTATCAATCCTTAAATATAAGGATGTGCCACTTTATCCCTGTTTTAAAATATGTACATTGATCATATTGACATCATTTACAGTTTGTTATGGAGGCTAATCAGTATACAATTGACCAATAGCATTTATATTATCTAATTTGCTTGGTTAGCAAAAGTATGCAATGCAAAAGACGATCCTTATTTAAAGATAATGACATCGGATCCTTAAATAAGGATTTTTCCCTGGAGATTAAACATTAAGGAAAATACCGAAGCAACAATGCACAAGTACTTGCTTGCTGGTTTAGCTATGGACTATGGTACGGACGTATAACATATGATTCCTCCACCACAGCAATGGATCATATTTTCTTGAAATTGATTTCTGCTGACAGGCTGCTTGGAAACATTGCGCAAGCTATCATGTAGCTAAAAAAACAATTGTGCCATCCAAAGCCTCCCATACGGCAGTTTTTAAAGGCTTTGCAAATAACGCTCATGAAATCGTCTGTGGTCAGGGTTGCCGAAAGTCAGGCCAGGGTCCGGCCTGTGACCTGAAGGTCAGGCCAGGGCTCCGGCCCGTGGCCTGAAAGGTCGACCCGAATGATACAATTATTAATTTTCATGTTAAAATTATTATATATAATTATTTATAATTATAATATTATATAATTATAGCTCATACACACAACACTTGCTATATATAAACACACTACAGTTAAGATGGGATTCTACGGAGGATGGCTCTGGCATTCGCTCTTGTTAGGCAAATGCTCAAGCTTGCGAAAAGCTCAAAAGATATCTGTGCCTTTGGCAGAGACTTGTGGATCGCAAGCCTAGCAATTATCTGAGCCAGAAATATTGAAGCTTCGTTACCCCAAGCCCCATAGGAGTCAACTACTAGAGGGGTTGAGACCCACCCTAAAGCTAAACACTTTACATCATTGGCCTGGTGTTTCCTCCTCTCCGTTGCGTCAAGGACTGCACCAACCGTTGCTCCCGCTTCAGCTAAAGTTGAAGGATTTAGCGGTGAGACAACGGAGATGTCCAGGGCAACGGGCCTTCCATGGTTCCAATGCTTCACGAGAATATCAGCAGGCCGTGACTGTGAATGGTCAGGAAAGAGCCCAGCACCAGCTTCAACTTCGATTGAAGCATGTGCACGGTGAAGAAAGTGCGCTAAAGTGTCCCTGAGAGCATTATGGCGTGTAATAACATCACCCCCACATTTGCATGTTAATGCATGGTGTCCAAGAGGGTCCAGACTGTGGGCAGGGCAGAAAGCACACTGAGAGCCCTGGGAGGTATCTTGGCCTAGCCACCACTTGACAGCTACCCTGAATTCAATTGGGTCAAGATGGAGAGCTAGGGATGTGGAGGGAATAACTGATAACCAGGATGTCGCGTGGGGGGCTGAAACTGATAGCAACCGAGCCTTGTTAGCAGGGGAGGATTCATCAAAGAGGACTTGAAAGCAATAGTCGTTTACTTTTGAAGACAGAAGCTTCTGACTGACAGGTGAGGAAACCACAGAATTGACAGATAGTTTCTCAATTGGAGCAACAGTAGAATTGAAGTGGTCCAAGGCATTTGTAAGGTGTATGTCATCTGTATCATACACCCCAGAGGAGCAGAAGGAAGCAATAAAAGCTGAGCTGGAGTGTAGGGACAGTGAGCGCAACCCAAGACCACCACTGTTAAGGCCAAGTTGGGCCTGACACCATGCCTCATCTGACATTTCAAAACCTATGCAGTCCATGAAACAGTGGTGGATGTCATCATCGAAGAGCTTGAAAGCATCTGATACCAAGTTGGTTGGAATTGAGCGAGCCAAGTAGCTTAACTTGCAAAAACTACCACATAGACGAAGTAATGTTAAAGCTACTTGAGGGTCTATGACAGAAACCTCTATCAAGCAGTGCAAAAGCTTGCGAGCTTCAAGCCGTTTTGAGGCAATAAAATTTGCACAGTATATGTAGTCACCAATTGGGCATCCTAATATCTCAAAATGAGGCAATTGGAAAACTTTGAGCTCTGGTGGGAAAGGGGAGGCATCACTTGGGCAGTACAGCTCACATTTAGAGATATTGATATGTAGGCCAAGAGGGGGTCCTAACTCCTGTATAAGGGTCAAAGATCTACAAATTGAAGACTTCTTGCCTGCTAATATGCCATCATCCAGATACCAAGCTTGATATAATAGATGGTTGCACTCAGTATCGTCTTTAATAGCTCCAGCAACCTTATGCAGGACCAAAGCAAACAGAAAAGGACCCAGTGGGTCTCCCTGCTGCACACCTGATTGTGATGTTAGCTGGCCCATAGGGTGCCACAGAAAAGGGTGAGAGCCATAACACCATGCCACCCAAGGAAGCAAATCTGGGAAATGCTTCGCGCATTCCTGTAAAACAGTATCTCTGGAGACTAAATTGAATGCATTCTTGAAATCCACCTTGAGAACAGAAAAGTCCAAATCATTCCAATGTTTATCCACACAGGCCCTTATTCCATGAATAACCTTTTCTGAACCCATTGGACAAGCCACACCAAACTGTATGGGCTCAAAAAAATCAACAACCCTATGTTTAATGACAGCACACAAGCATTTCCCTGTCAATCTTCTCAGGACCTCACCCACAGCAATTGGTCTTATGTCCGGGGCACAACCAGGCTTTAACTTGCTGAGTGCTGTCAAGGACCCACCAGCCATGAAACGAGAAACCTCCTGGGGGACTTTCCCAGAGACCAAGAGGTTAACAACCCTCCTGAGAAGGGAACAAATTGTAGTGGGAAGTGGAATTGAAGCTGCATCCAACAGGTGCTGTACCCGTAGGCCAGAAGGACCTGCTGCTGTACCCTTTGGAAAAGATTTCAGGATATTATAAACATCAAAATCTTCATTCAGTGATATGGATTGTGAAGTTGTTTCTGGGATAATAGGGAGCGGCCCCTCAGGGTGTTTATCCTTTAACAACTTCCAAGTGTCATCACTATTTGGTGCCAGGCCAGAGGATGCTAAAATTCTACAAGCTTTAGCAAACATACCCTCACGAGACAGCGAGACTGCAAAATTAATGAGATTTCGCGGGATAGAATCATCTGAGTGGATGCCTATCGCTCTGTGACTCATCGCCATATTCCATAGTGTTGCGTGTTCTCCTCTGCACCACAGATTGCATAGCGCATCTATTGGGGTTGGTTTATTATGCCTACCACCCCTTTTCTTTGAAGGCAAGAGGCACTTTGGAAGCATAAATAACTTCAGCCAAGAGTCCAATGAGTTGTCGTGAAGCACTGCTTTCAAAGAAAAAGACAACGCAAGAGCAAAAGCAGGGCGAGACTTTTTGGGAATGTGTCGTAAGGTTCGGCAGGATAGTAGGCAAACTTCTTCAAAAGATGGTAAAACTGTGTTTGTACTGTGCGAGGACTCGGTTTCCGAAAGCGATGGTATCGGTGCTGGATCCGGAGGAGCTGCCAAGACAGCTACGCATCTTCGCGAATGTGATGCACGTCGAGATTTAGCCACAAGTGCTCGACAATCACATATGTACAGGCCTTGTTCATGTAACCATTCTCTAGGTACATCCCCCCGAAAGAGACCCCGTGCGTGAAGGCCCATATGTGAACGCCACATGGTTGGAGCAATTAGCTCGTGGCAGTCAGCTACAATGCACTGCTTCCTGTGTAGAGGTCGGACTATTGGTACCTGAGGCGATATCATTGCGAGGATAGCTCGATCACTTCCCGACTCCACTTGCAAAGGCTCGGGCGATACTGGGACAGGTGATGGAGGCACAGAAGGTTCTATGTGGAGTGTATGCGCTGGCACTGCCGAAGAAGATATTAATTTACAATCAATTAATTATGACGCGCGTGACGTTTATTCATTCGTTAACCGCCAGCTGGCCGTCACTAGCGGTATGAATACAACTTCTCCAATGGATCCACTTGCATGGTGGAAATTGCACGACTCGCGTTTTCCAAGAATTTCTAAGCTTGCAAGAAAGTACTTGGCAATCCCTGCCTCATCTGCACCATCTGAGCGGGTATTTTCTAGAGCCAAGCTTATTCAACAGCGTCAAAGATGGAATCTTCTCCCTCAGCGACTGGAGGCGTGCATAATGCTTAAGCACAATGCATGGGTGCTGAGCAGTTAGATTAGTTACGTCTGGACCGGTCTCGGCGGTCTGGTTCATCTGCGCAACAGAACTTACTGATGTATGCACGGGTGTTTCATTGCATTGAAAAGATGGACATTAGGTCTCGTCCCCATACTTCGCGATAGAAGATTTAATGGAGACCTCATTATAGCATAGCATTGGAATGTGGGCTCTCTTGTACAATCTGTTTAAGGTAAGCTTTATACACATGAAATTATGGGTTAAGCATCCTTCGAGGATTACAGACATACCAGCGTTATGGTATTTGTGTGCACGTACGCCACGATATCGAGCCTGGACTGATAGCGCTCCATTTGGAGTTATTATCTTCGAAAAATGTTTTTTCTTTTTTTTGCCTGACAAGTGATCTATAAACTTATACGAGAGTATACAACAGTGTTGCCTCTACCTATTCTTACTATCTCTGTTGTTAGACACATTTTCTGTGAGACGTACGAAGGCTCTGAATATGGCAGTTATTGTTAACATGGCGGAGCGCTTCATTGAATCACGGATGAATCTACCAGTAGGCCTATTCAGCGTACTATCGTAACATTAAATGAAATCAATGCCATGAGTATATCTTAACAAGGTTCAGTTCTAGTCTTCGCGCTTTCTTTTTATCGTTCTTATTGGCATTAAGAGTACTGTAGGACACACAATGACACTCAGGTGATGCTCTTGCATGATGCATTTTAGCCACTGCACTTTGTTTGCCATACACCCATACGTCCTATACAACTTGTTTGAAATGGGCATGTATGGCTTCAGTGCCTTGTTCTCCCATTAGTCCAAGTCCAGCATTGTATGTACTCATCCACTCGACGCGATGATGTGCATTTCCAGTATATGCATTTTAATTGTCCTCTTTGTTCCAGGGAAAGCAAAGTCGGAGTAGCTAAAAAAAATTCTTGTTTTGCAAGTTTTTTTTTGGGCCTTTGTCACTCGCACTAAAGTCAGTGGCTGTAAAAGATGAGAAATGCCATAGCTAGCAGGCCTTAAATTGCCTACTGGACCATGTATGCTCTGCAGGCCTAGTGCCTACTTGGAGTGTGCTCTGCAGGCCTTGCCTACTGGGTGTGTGCTCTGAAGGCCTTGGCTACTGGGTGTGTGCTCTGAAGGCCTTGGCTACTGGGTGTGTGCTCTGAAGGCCTTGGCTACTGGGTGTGTGCTCTGAAGGCCTTGGCTACTGGGTGTGTGCTCTGCAGGCCTTGCCTACTGGGTGTGTGCTCTGAAGGCCTTGGCTACTGGGTGTGTGCTCTGTAGGCCTTGGCTACTGGGTGTGTGCTCTGTAGGCCTTGGCTACTGGGTGTGTGTTCTGTAGGCCTTGGCTACTGGGTGTGTGCTCTGTAGGCCTTGGCTACTGGGTGTGTGCTCTGTAGGCCTTGGCTACTGGGTGTGTGCTCTGAAGGCCTTGGCTACTGGGTGTGTGCTCTGAAGGCCTTGCCTACTGGGTGTGTGCTCTGAAGGCCTTGCCTACTGGCATGGGCACCCCCAGCATTTCCGGAAGGGGGGAGCCAGGGATAGGGCAAGGGAGTGCCATTTGACAGCCGCGAATACGTTGTCCACTTTCGGCTGATTCAACCAGTGGGGGGGGGGGGGGGGTGCTGGTGCTGTCCCCTTTCGGCCCATTCAATCAGTGGGGGAGGGGGTTTGCTGTCCGCTTTGGCGCAGTTCAACCAGGGAGGGGGGGGGGGGGGGGGGGGGGCCATGGCCTCCCTGCCCCCACCCTGGGGATGCCCATAACTGGGTGTATATGCTCTGCAGGCCTTGCCTACTTGGTGGGTGCTCTGCAAGCCTTGCGTATGGTGCTAATGTAGGGTCCTTTTTACCACACACGATCTTTGGAGGTGCAATGGTCTTTATATGAAGAAGCAAAGCACTTAACGTGACGCCTGGTGGTCACCCTGGTGTTCTTGCCTGTTCTAAGTGGATCCATGAGTATACACATGTATGGCTTATACATGTATGTGCATGTATTTGTGTATGTGCATATATGATTAACCCTATGAGGTCATGTGAATATACATACTTGCATGTGCATGTACTGGGACAGTGTAGGGACCAATTGTATAGCTTCACCATTTCAGTTGAAAACATGTCCTGAGCTTCATTAAAAAGGTAGCACTGCTATATGTTGTCTCTTGATCACCAGCAGAGGTTTTTTTAACACATACGCTGCATAAAAGGTGTACTTTGGCATTGCGGAATATCCATTGCTGTACTGTTCATTCACGTGACTTCAATTATTCATGACTAAACAAACTAAAAGTAACCGTTTTGTTCTCTCACCAGAAAATGCGTCTAAGCATGAACTATACACGTATAGAATGTACAATGATTCCTCTTTACGGAAAGGTAAGTTTCATGCCCAACAGTCAGGCGTTTTTTTGAGAAAAATTGGTTGCCGTTCGAGCGTTTCAAAGTAAGCCATAATATGACCGTTACCTGCGCGGAGTTAGTAGGCAGGAAATTAACACGTCTCGTCAGTGCGCACATATCTTATCCAGTACGGAAATGAATGTAGAAAAGCTTAATATAATAGCATTATTTATTGATAGCTTTTTGTGATCAAAATAGATTTTAGAACATAAACCACATTTTAATGAGCTCCTTCATTCGTCGGAGCACTAAGAGTACCGTAAATGTAATACATTTCTAATTAAAAAACCTAATGTCCATCTCGAAACAGCCGTGTATGCGGCATAATCGTGTGACTGATTAATTAACAGTGATCGTATACAATATAATCTTGTGATAATATTATTCAAGTTTATTAAGTTTCATAATCTAACCACAACTTTAATAAGTGGCCTTTCAGGCCGGGTTCCGGCCTGAAGGTCAGGCCAGAAGGTCCGGCCTGAAAGGTCGGCCTGAAAGGTCGGGCGGCCTTCGGCAACCCTGTCTGTGGTAGCAAGTACATTTAGCGTAAAGTACCCTATACCTGTCGTGGTAACCATAACTATTCACCCCAACACTTAATAACCAAGCGATAATTGATCATGAATAATTTAATATATAGCGATATTTATTTCGCGATTAAATGCTCATATCGCGATATAGATGAAGGTTATTTCGCGGCAACACTGGACTTCCAGGGGTTGGAGCCCCCCCCCCCCTCGAAACTGAATATGAATATAATTCGGCGCACGTGAGCTATACATTTCTATGGATAGTTCAGCGTGCACTCCGTGAAGTTGCTAAATTGCTTATTCCTTGTCGAGAGTTACGGCTGTAACTCTCGTATAGGATTTGTGCCGTATCATGAATATCATTAAAAAAACGCGATCCGCGTATAACTCACGAACCGAGAAACGGATATTATAGCTTTTTATTGCTATCGAGCCACAATGGAAAGACGATCATTTTCATGTTTTGTTCAAGTCGCCAAACCGTTTACTTTAAGAGAACAAAAAAGGTCGTAGTTCTCGTTCCCAGACTGTAATTTGTCCATCGTCGTCGTCTTTATGGGTGAGTATAACTCGAGATAGGAAAGGTTTTAAAGAGCGCCAGTTACACCAAAAAATGTAGAAAAATCCTACCGACTGCCCCTTGATGTCAGATATACATGTTTGGTATGAAGCAATAATTACGTCCGAGTACACAAGCGTTCCCATGACAATACCCATACGTATAATTAGACATTTATGGTACCATTACTGGCGTTGTCAAAATGCCTTCACGGGAACGAAAGAGTAAGAAAAAAAGAGACAAGAGGAATACGTCCTAAATCGAGACTATGAGTATGAGTTCGGTACGATGCTGCATGATGCTGAATAAAGGCGGGCGTCTGCTCGTGATATGTACAGAGCAAATCTGGAGTCGAACCGAGCTTATAAGAGGCGGCGACATGAACAGAATTCTGACAAGATTCGAGCTTCTAAGAGGCTAAAGATTCAATCGAATCGAGAAACCAATCGGGCTTCACAAAGGAGTCTATATTGGAGAAACTCTTTAGCTGCGCGTACAGTGAAAAGGGCGCAATTCCAGAAGCGTAAGCGTGAGGCGGAGACAGCACGCTACAACGGAAATACAACTACCCGCAAAAGGTGAGTTGTGCATGGAATATTATGGTTTGGCGCGCTTCTTTTAGTCTAGAGCAGCTGGAAAAGTGCTTTACACATTGTGTTGCTAGGTGATGACATGTACAGCTGGATTTTGTCATGCTGCATAATGGGTGTTGCTACACAGTATTCATATTATTGATATAAGATGCACTATTTCTGTTACAGTTATGTTTATTATGCTTTGCAATACAGTTCAAGCCACTTTTAATGTCAGCCCTAGTATATAGTATACATAAATAAGGCATGACATGGGGTTGACATTATTATGTGACTTCTACATGTATTATCAGTGTCAAAGTAAGTAAATTTCAGTATTGACTGCATGCTTCCATCTCCTTAATGTTTAATCTCCAGGGAAAAATCCTTATTTAAGGATGTCATTATCCTTAAATAAGGATCGTCTTTTGCATTGCATACTTTTGCTAACCAAGCAAATTAGATAATATAAATGCTATTGGTCAATTGTATACTGATTAGCCTCCATAACAAACTATAAATGATGTCAATATGATCAATGTCCATATTTTAAAACAGGGATGAAGTGGCAAATCCTTATTTAAGGATTGACACCATCCTTAAATAAGGATCACAACAGTAGAGGTTATTGACCTCAAAAACCATAGTGGTTTTAAAACTCTTGATTTTCTCCGATAGTCAGTTAACCCAGCTATACTCACAACCTGATTCGTTGAAAAAATAACTTGTGGTTAATAAGTTATGAGCATTTACATCATAACACTTCAAAATTAATATCAAGCGTTTGTATAATGACGCGTACGTGTACTGATTGATGTAGATGCTATCTTCTGGTCAAACGTCAGCGTGGATGTATCCCTATAGCCTCACTGAGACCAGTGCATGACCACGTGCACTACATGTGGTTGCGCTCGATTGAACAGACTGAGTGTGCTTTCTATTCCTATCATTTCATGCATACAGTACCCGGGCATGTACAATGGTGGTTGGGGGGGGGAGGGGGGGGGGGGGGGGGGGGGGGGGGTTACGGGAGATGTAGGAATCGTTGCCAATTCTTAGCCCCAATTAATCAGACTCGAGGGGACCACGTCATTGCCTAGGCTTACTGTTGCTGCCACCATAGATTACGGAATTACGGAATTCAGTACGGTCACCTAGCTACACATGTATATATAGGCCTAGTGGCCCACCTACATGTAAGTCCCATCCATACTGAGGAATTACATCCGTCGTTTTCACTAAGCAGGGTTGCTTAGCTATAGCTTGACATTTTCGAGTGTATGCAATCAGTACCTGTACACTAGGCCGCGCGCGGTCCGGTACGTACAGTCGTGAGCCAGCGTATCGCCGTGGATATTGTTCCACAGATGGGTCCATCTGATTCTGACAGTCTACATTCTACTCCTTCAGCTTTCAGAAACCTGCCCTTCCTTCGATTTGAGTTAATTGGCTCACTACTATATCGCCAACTGCAAATGGCGGCTTCGCCATAACGAGACTGTAATACCGGTTTTTGAGCAAGTCAAACCTGTTGTGATCGCGGCAGTAACGCTAATCTGCCTTATCTTGAATCTAGTTAATCACAAATCTAAAATAAAGCACCAAGTGTGCATCATTCTCTTAGAAAGTGGTCATCATCCTTATTTAAGGATGGCCATCCTTAAATAAGGATTCCGGGAGATTAAACATTAAATCATTTTAGCTATTCCCTGTATGAACCCAATGATAATGTTCAAATGGAGTATAAAGGTGGCCTTGAAAAGGCTATTCTAAGCAATAGGACATTGCTAGATGAGTTAAATGATGCCTTTTGCCAGACCCATTAATGGTTAGCACAAAAGGTTACCACTAGATCTGCACATGCTGCTGTTAGCAAAGTTAGTGCAGATGCTAAGGCACTGAACATTCGAAGAAGCAGGGGGATTGTTAAAAGATGTTTGTGCCAGCTATTAATGCAATAAAATTATCAGAAATGATATTTTAGCTGGGGTAAGGCATCATAGTGCTGCCTCAGAACCCTATTTCTATGATACCTTTTACAATCACACAAAACAGCATGGGCCTATACCAGTAGACCTCAATGGTAGGTGTGTTATCAGATGATTGTCCAAGCAGATTCACTTGCCTAAAATAGGCGACAATGAGTGAGATTGAGCCTCATGATACCCTCCACCTTGAGTGGATAATACATATATGTCTGAGGCATATATGGGGGACCTATCCTCAATGGCAATTGAATAAAATCACAAAGAAGGTAACCCCAGGAGTTTATAAGTTTGATGTTTGCTTCCATATAGTCAGAAACAAACCACAAAACATGATGTTGCTAGGCCTAGGCAGTGACATGTTCAGTGTTGCTACAGCTGGACATCAGTATGCATAGCATTTTGGTGGGTACTTCTGTACAGCTGGTACAAATGGTTGATCCTTTTCTCGCTACCACTAATGGCCCCTCACCCAAGCAAGTGTCTATCACATTTCTGAGTTACATAAATGTACATACAAGTACAGGTTCTGATGAATGCACTTGCCTGTACTAGAGGGCAGGTACACAATGTCATACTGGTACGTATATACCTGGTTACATTAAGGCAACCCAATGTAAAAAAAAATGAAGGGAACAAGATATAAAAAAACATTCTCTCTGAGAAAGTTGGTGGTATATAGGATTTGAAGGCAATGGTGGTGTAAAAAGGAAGGGAACAAGGGAGCAACGATGATACGAATTTTTTTTTAACAGTCCTATATTTAGCAACGTAAAATGTACGTACTACAAAAGTGATAAATATAGGACTGTTAAAAAAGATTCGTATCATCGTTGCTCCCTTGTTCCCTTCCTTTTTACACCACCACTGCCTTCAAATCCTATATACCACCAACTTTCTCAGAGAGAATGTTTTTTATATCTTGTATATATAAGGGCACTGGCTATAATGAAATAATGCAATTGAAATTTGATTACATAATATGTCATCATACAGATAGCAGATCACATTATTTATTTGTCGTCCAAACACACACTAAAAATCCGTAACTCCGTACAATTTATGACAGGCAAGCAACAGACTTTCACACCAGGTGGGAGGGTCCCGGACCTCACAATAGTCTCTCCAGTACTCCCTGCAGTATCCGGGACCAGTCTCTTTCAAGCACCACACCCCCTGGCCAATCATGCTGGCCACCTTGTCCACAGACCTAGGCATGAAGTTGGCGTGAACAGCCAGGGCCATCATGTTGTCACGATGGAAGAAAAAGAATTCCTTGCCATTTGGGAAAAGTGTTTTGTCGAGCATTCTCCAGCTGAGGGTGTGGGAGCGGTGTCGAATGCAGATGTTGAGCCCCGCCTGGTCATTCCAGTTCCAGTTCAACTGGTACGTCAAAACAGACTCAAAGAAGTCTACTGTTCTGTTGCTGGGCAACAGGTAAACAAATCCACCGCATATGTAGCTGAAGACATATGTTGCAAAGCTGTCCACAAGGTAGACTCCCGTGCTGTCCTCCTGGAACACAATATCATGGTCAACCAGCTCTTGGTCTAATGTTGCAATTGGGTTCTTTAAGAAGACGACGTCAGTATCAGAGAGCAGTACGTGGCTCTTAGTACAAGGAAGCATAGATAGAATGACCTTGGTTCGCTCAATCATAAACTGCTGGTACCCAGGCTGTCCAAAGTACGTGCCCTGGATCGTAGCAGTGGGGTGTTGGTAACATGGAGTATTGGGGAAGTGCTTGCACACATTTGGTTCCATGGCAACCAGATAAAGGGCATTGCCAAGTCCAACTCTTTCAGCTGAACAAACCCAGTTCTGTGCTAGTGAGATCCATTCCTTGTTGATAAAAGTGACAATGATTGTGTTGGAGGTGGGAAGGGGAGGGTCAAATACGTTCCTGCATTGCCTGTGTGTTTTTGTTTCATGAAGCTGTGTTGAACAGAAGTGATATCCCTTTGCAGCTGATGGGTTAAATCGAAATTCTTTTGACATCAATAGACTGTACAACAGTACAACGATTAATGCGATGAGGACAATGATGCTCAGATTTCTTCTACGGTATCGATCATTCCTATGTAAAAGAGTAATACACTCTGGGTAACCACATGACTTACTATCCAGTGATAATGAAGCACAGAACACTTAACAGAAAAACATAATAATAGAATCAAAATGATCATTCTACTGACTAAATGTAAATCATGATCACCAAACACAATTAAACTGAATTTAACTATAGGCAGACATTACAAAGTTACTATTTTATGTAGCACAGGTGGGTAGCATTCAACTTCCAGATAAAGCCCACCCATACATGGGTTTCTATATAGCATGTGTGCAGAAAAGATACAAGGTCTTCTTCACCTGGTTTGCTGAAGTGCCCCACCCCCTCCCCCTCCCCTCCCCCATTAGACACACACAGCTGGATGTGATGGAACCTCGGGAATCTGAAAGGTTGGCACATGGCATTCATGAAAACTAACGTGAACACATCGCAAACAGCAATTAGTGAGAGTACTTCCAGAGGGTGGGTTCTTTAGAGTACCTAGTCTGACGTAGCCACAGTGCAGTGGCGGATCCAGGATTGTCAGTTAGGGTGGGCGTATTAAGCAAAGGATAGAAAAGGGGGTTAGTGCGGGAGGGGGCGTTGCCCCCTCCCGCACCAGCGAGGGGGTATGGGGGAGCGCTGTAAGCTCCCCCATTGGGGTCTGGGGCTTTGCCCCAGAAGCTTTTCAAGTTTCGCATTATTAAGCTTCAGAAGGATAAGAATTTCTCATACTTTTTTCTCCGTACCAAATCGAAATATGAACAGCGGACGCAATCTGCGCATGCGCACACGCATTTTTTATTTTATAAATTTAAACGAAAAGCTGAAAGTCATTGAAAAAACCAGGAAATGTAATGTTCGGCTTTATGCCAGTGGGTTGAGCAATAGCATTTTTCTTGGATGTCGTTTAGCATACTTGTCTATAATACTCTCTAAATCAAATTCTAAATCATAGTGCTCGTACATCAATATAAGTAGGTACTTGAACATTTCACGTACGCGTACCAAAAAATGATGATCTAATAACGCGATGAAAATTGTGACTGGATTTGTCTATTGAAAGTGTGCACCGTGCGAAAAAGGAAGCTCGTTTGTGTTGGTTTAACTGCAATTTTGAACTCTGCTGTGTTCCTATAGTAGTTGAGTAAGTGTGCTACGAATTGATTCTGTTGGAACAGATCTTAATCTACTCATCTAGTTACCTTCGCACATTGAAAAATAGGTACTTTTTATAAGTTGAACATTTTCTTCATATGTTAAGAGGCAGGGAAAAATACGTTTTCACCACTTAGGAAGGGTCATTATCTAGCTGTTTTTAAAATTGTATCAACTTCGGTTGATGCGCAAGGGGTCATACGATGGGATGTGTCTATTCGTTTGATACTGGCGTCGGGTGCACCCATATTATCTGAAAAGACCAATATGCCTTAAGAAGTGTTTTCTGCATTTGAATTTATGTTTTAACAAAACACAGCCTCGTTCTTTCAACCGCGAAGGTTCTGTGTCGAGCGATTCCAATTAAAAAGCACCTAATCCTTTGAGAGGCAGGATTTTCGAGTTCAGTTACATGTAGCTTGAGCACTAGAAGTCTAGTCCTTAAATTTTCGTAACTCCTGGATGATGCGCAAGGCTTGTTTTAGGGGTGGTCTGGTCCCCAGACCCATATAGTGCATCTGAGAAATCCATGTAATAGGTTTAAAATTTGTTTACCAAATTGCATTTTAAATTGTATTTCATATTAGGATGAAGACTGCTGCTGATTTGGAGAAGTGTATTGATGATTTTAAGAGTGACATCAGTGAATATAATACCTTACAGGTGTCAATGATAAGAAACGGATTGGTGATCTACATACATATCAATTTGACAAACAAGAACATCACCCAAACAACCAAAATGGTTGCACATCTTGATTCAGGAAATAGAATCAATGTTAATGCATTAAAAAGGTCAATTCGGCACTTCCTAACAGCAATAGCCACATTGAAAAAGAATCTTACACGTAATTGGGATGCTATTATCCAACTTCTGGATGAGCAATTCTCTCTGCCTATGCAACCCTCTATTGATATGGCAAACATATCTACTGTTGTAAATCTTGCTCCTGCTCAAGCAGGACCCAGCAATTTGTCATCCCCACTGTCTACAAAACTAAGAAGTGGGTGTAATAGATGTGCTAGTACAAGATCATTACTGAAGCAGATGTCAATATCAAAGAGAGTAATTAAACAAAGGCTTCAAATTCTTTTGCACAGAAATGAACAGAATCGTAAGCTGAAGCAATCATTATGCAGGAAGATAAGAATTGAAAGGAAACTTCGTTCAGAGTTGCAAGACCTTAAAAAGGATAGGATTAAGAAAGATGCACTGATACAAAAGCTAATGCAAGAGAACGCATTGTTAAAACAAACGAGCAGTCAGCACGAGTTAAGGCAGATAAGAAGATCAAGTCAGAGGTCTGCTCACAGAAGGCATAAGATGATGTACAAAAGTACTGAATGTAAACTGAAGAAAGAAAATGCACTACTAATTAAAAAAGTAAAGGACCTTGAATCAGCTAATGATTTACTTCTATCAGAACGAAGTCAATTCGTAGAAAAAGATGTACCAAAATGCATTAGTAGTAAAGATGGGAAAAAAGAATACAATACAGCATGTCGCAAGGCAATATATTACTGTCTTGAATACAATGTGCCAATGAACAGTGTTTGCCCCACTATCAGAGCTGTTCTTAAAGAACTAGCAGATATACCAGTTGATTTTCTTCCAGATCCCTCAACTGTAAGTTACTTTACCTATGAACTTGGTATAATGAGTGACCTTCAAGTTGGTGAAGTCATGTATT
This sequence comes from Spongilla lacustris, assembly GCA_949361645.1. Classification (NCBI taxonomy): domain Eukaryota; kingdom Metazoa; phylum Porifera; class Demospongiae; order Spongillida; family Spongillidae; genus Spongilla; species Spongilla lacustris. Next base: position 1,183,162 of record OX442430.1, read on the forward strand.
GTAATGAAAACATCACACTATCATGGGATGCAACATCAATTGATGGATGCCATATCAACGAAGTGCATATCAGTATACCATCAATTCCACCAACTTCCTATGTGCTACAATTAAGTCCTCTTCCTGGAGGCACAACTGAAGATTATGCATCTCACATTCATGGATGCCTTGATAGTATTGTAAAAACATATGCAGTTACCATAATCTTGACCACATTTATGCAAAGTCTACTGTCATGCACAATCTGAAAAACACCTTGAGTGATAGAGTAGCTGTAAACCACTGTGTTGTTCAAAATCTACAATCTGCACTAGACATTGAACTTCTGGAGCTAAAGTGCAATGTCCATCCACTTGATGGAATTGCAAAAAAGTGTAATACTTCTTTAAAACTATATGACACTGAACACAATATTGAAAGCAGCACTTTTGGCAGAGAATGCTGTGCAGTGAACTTTATCTATGCAATGTGCAAAATGCGATATAAACAGGGAAAGGGTGATCCAGCTGGCTTCAAACAATTCATGAGGCAGGCAAATATCAAGCCTGGAATTATTGTACGGTATGTAGGAAATCGGTTCCATGTTGTTTTCCATCTTGCAGGTGTTTTTTACTACCTGCGAGAAAAGCTTTTGAACTACCTGGATTCTGCATGCCGAAATACAACTAGTTTACGATCAGCATTGCAAAAGGATTTAAGAAACAACAAACTTCTATTACAATTGCAAGCACTTGGTATTATTGGTATAAATTGATAACTGGTCCATGGATGCAACAACTGTATGCAAATCAAAAGATCACTAATCTTGATAGCATCCCATATGTTAAGACCTGTTTGCAAAATTTGTATCTTTTAAGAAACTGCCCTCAACTGGTATTTGACATGAAGAATGATGTGTTTGGTATTTCGCTAGATGAAGATTCAGATGAAGTATTGCACAGCCTGCGAAATGCTGTTCTCAGTGTTTCCGAGAAAGAATGCTTGGCTGAAATATTGCTAAGGCTTATAACTGGTATTGTAGATGTTATTGAGCATCAAATGAAAGAGTATATTGAAGGTAGCTTAGCCAACATTCCTCCTGCCATTGCTGCTCAAACATTATCAGCACCGGCACATAACATGTTTGCTGAGCACACTCTTGGGCTGGCTGACCATCTCATGAGAAAGGCACCTAACAGTGGCGGATCCAGGAATTGGGAGGGGGGGGGGGGCACCGGCGAGGGTGTGGCAAGGGGTGGGGCGAAGTAGTAGGCGGGGCCGCCCCGGGGAGGGTGCGGGAGGGGGGCACCCCTCCCGCCCAGCTAGGGGGTGTGGGGGAGCGCTGTAAGCTCCCCCACCGGGGTCTGGGGCGGAGCCCCAGAAGCCAACGCTTTTTGCGTAGAAAACCCCCCCCAAAAGTACGTAAAAACTGCACTAAAAATGTAATTACTGATCGAGGCTGGGGAGCGACAGATCAAGAGCTCAGCTGCTATGTGTTCAATGCGCCGATGCATCGCCGTTGATAGCACATGTCCTGAAGTTGAACTCACCGTTTATTCGTTTAGAAAATATTGAAATACTACCTTTTTCATATGGTCACATGACGCGTGGGCGTTAATTGCTTTGTTTGCCTCCACGGAAATATATGGGCTGATTTTGGGGTTATGCTCGGTTTTTGGTACTTTTCGATATGCTCTCTAGAGGGAAAATTGAATAACATACGCTAAACGGCCGGCTAATGATCTCTGCCTGTACTTCTATTGTAGAGCCGAATGCTATTACGTCACGCGATAAAAGCACCTGACCCATGTATCATTATGTACGTAGGCGTACGTATAGGCCAGTTCTGCCGTAGCTATCTATATCTCTGCGCTGCATTTGCATATGTTCGCGTACACATAATCGTACATGTACGTTTATACGTAGGGGCGGGACCCCCGGGGGGGGGGGGGGGGGGGGGGGGGGGGGGGGGGGGCACGGGCCCGTTGTGCCCCCCCCCCTGGATCCGCTACTGCCTAACATTACAATAGGATTTGTGGATGGGAAAGTTAAAAGCAAAATTAATAAAACTCTTGATTGGCTTTCAAACAAAACTGAAGATGAGCAAGACAATATTGTAAAATTTTGTATAAAACAAGGTAGAAAGAGTAAAGCCCTTTGCCGATCACATGAAGAGTGTGTTGCCAAGCTGCAAGATGAAAGGCTCATTGAAAAAAATCAGAAAAAAGATAGCAGATTCCGAAAAACACTACAAAAGAAATTAATTAGTGTTGCAGAGGGCAACTCCGAGTTGTCTGTAGAGTTTTCAGACCTGACTGATGACCAGATAAATACTATTTCGGAAGTACTAGCCAATCCTTGCACCGTAAATGGACTCTACTGTGAATACTTGTGGTTTGTTAACCTAATGTATAAAGGTCATGTTATCAATGTAAAGTACTCAAAAAAGTCAACAACACCTAAAGTTACAGTTACCTATTGGAAATACGACGAAACAGAGGAGGAAGGAGAAGACGTTACATTGACATTGATTGAATTTGTAGTGGACTATATTACTGGTGATCTACAGATCAATGACCCTGCTACATCTTAGTAATTAGAAATGTGTATCCAATATGGTAGTAATGTTTGGCGTATGAACTATTTGTTTTCCAACAACTGTAGCACAAAAAAGTCAAACCGTCACAATTTTTTCTTCCCTCTCGCATTATACCGCGTACATCCAAAAATGAGTGTTTGAAATGCCGTAACTTCTGAAATACTGCACCAATAAATACAAAAAAGGTATTATTGTAATGCGCATTTTTTTCTCTTCCTTTTGATATAAAAATCGCCGCATTTGAAGCGATTTGAAAAAAATGTTCAAGTACCTAATATAAGTGCATTAAATCTGTCTTCTCCCATTGTGCTTCGAGACGCATTTTTGATAAATTTCAATGAGGAGTTTGCTCTCTCAACACCACTAGCTGACACTGAAGTCAAAAGCAGAAGGTAAATCATTTTAGTGATGTTTGGATACATCAATGGGCATGCTCTTCTGTCTGCGAGGGTTTCTGCCAGTGTACTGGGCTTATCAGCTTGGCTTCTCCACATACATGCCCAAAGAGATAATTCCTGTTCAAGGGAATCTTGAGAAGGTAGATCGTCCACGTAGTATTTGATGGAATAAGACGCAGCCCCCGAGCTGCCTGTCTTGAAAGGTCTCCGAAGCGCATATTCAGTTGCTGTAATAAAGAATCAAGAAATGGAAGATAGACGGCCAATCTATAATATGCTTTTGGTGTTTCCGCCGGTACATTGTTGCGTTTCAGTTTTTCGTTTAAATTTATAAAATAAAAAATGCGTGTGCGCATGCGCAGATTGCGTCCGCTGTTCATGTTTCGATTTGGTACGGAGAAAAAAGTATGAGAAATTCTTATCCTTCTGAAGCTTAATAATGCGAAACTTGAAAAGCTTCTGGGGCAAAGCCCCAGACCCCAATGGGGGAGCTTACAGCGCTCCCCCATACCCCCTCGCTGGTGCGGGAGGGGGCAACGCCCCCTCCCGCACTAACCCCCTTTTCTATCCTTTGCTTAATACGCCCACCCTAACTGACAATCCTGGATCCGCCACTGCACACCCTCGCGCTTTGCGGAGGGTCTGGAGAGTGGAGACATTGCCGGTTCTGATTAGTTTCGAAATTATAAGTTATTAATGTTACCTTACAACGTTACGATCGAACGAGGAATGTAATTAAAAATGTCGACACTGGAAAGGACTGCGCGCATGCGCGCGGCAGCCGCTGACGTCGCTGAAGAAAGATCTCAAAAAGGAAGCTGTTGTAGCTGCAATATCAGGACTGGCAAATGATTCCAGGTGTAGTAATTTCAGAGACTGAAACACTCAACTCTGTCGTGTTAGCTTAAGTTCACGTAACTCCTCGTTACGTAAGGTAACATTAATAACTTTAATCAAAACCGATTTAGTATGGCAATTGTCTCCAGACCCTACGCAAAGCGCGAGGCAGACTATAGAACATTTATTGGTTGTTGCACACATGTACGCGCCATGACCGGGAACGAATTACGTTCCAATGTTACGCCACACCCACTGGTGGGAATAATAATTCAATGGCGGCGGATGGAACGTTTTTCAGTCACTTTGTACCTGAAAGGCAGGGGTGGATCCAGGATTTTGGGAAAGAGGGGTCTAATAAATATTACGGGAGGGGGCGTTCATATAGAATGAAAATGAACATACATGTACTTTTAATTCACAGTATACCTACATCACGCGATATCCTGATTACTAGAGCCTGCATCAGTGGAAAGCGAGGAGAAGACTCTTTATCCTTCACAATGCTGTGGTTCCTACTGCTCAGCAATTAAATTCGTGACGCAAAGCTTTTGTGAATTTGCGACCGAAGCGTGCACGTGGCCACCAGCTACATGTCGGTCAAAACGATTCTAGATATATTACTTTGTATTAGTATTTTTAGTTTGTTTAGCTGTTTTCTGAGGAAAAGAATCTTAGGTCCGTTAGATTCACGTCTTACTTCAATTCCTGCTCACATGCACCATTCGATCGATCGCGCGATGAAACCATGCACGCATGCAAAATTGAATTTCGTCCTTAGGCGGGTCTTGGTTTAGTTAGTCGATACAGAGTCAGACCCCCTTGGCTGGAACGATGTGCAAGCTTGTAAATCCAACAACGGTAACATGCAGAAAGCTGCACAGATTACAGTTGCATTACGTCATTCTTCATATAGGAAAAGGGTTCCCCCCCCCCCCCCCCCCCCCCCCCCCCTTAAATCCGTCCTTGCGTGTCGTTGAGAAACACTACATCGAAGCACGTTTGTGCGCATGCGACTTGGGTAATTGATAGTAATTATATTCATCCCAGGACCCCTCACTGGATCCGCCCTTACCGGTACCTTGGAAGCCATCGTGATCCACGTGATTTAGAATCCCACGGGAATTCTAAATCACATAACGAATCGCTAAGGTCGGCATACACGGGGCGACTTCCTGCCGACTTGTCGCAAGCAACTCGAATGAAGTTCCGTATTTGTTTAGTTTACTGATGGTTTGCGGAACGTTTGTCCAAATTCATTTGCGTTGCATGCATGCGACAAATCGACTAGAAGTCGGCCCCGTGTATGCCGCCCTTTATGTGATTTAGAATCCCCGACGACCCTAGGCTGTAGCGCGAGCATAGCGAGGGGTGCTATTAAGAGCCCTTGGGAATTGGGATTCTAAATCACGTGGACGGATCCAGTGAGGGAATATAAATTAATGGACCTTTTCATTTAACGGCGCAAGGAATGCAATTAGTGTTGATTACACGTGACGTCTACATTCTTCGCACGTTTGGCTATGGTGTGCGTGTATTCTCGCATGTATTCTCGCGTGTGTTGGCTTAGTTGGCTTCAAATTTGAGGTAAGAATGATGAATGCAGTACGGAGGAGCCCTCCAGGTACATGCTGTGATCATCTTCGCATTCTCGATTTCTCGTTCAAAGTTTCTGAAGGATGGCGTCTAGTGAATGCATTAGTGAAAAACCCAGTACTTCCGCTGAGCTAACACAAGACGATATACCCGGCGCATCACTAAATGAGTCATTCCATGGCATTCTAAAAGTGCGCACTTTCACACCTACGCGGGCAAATGGATAGGATGATAGATTCCAGGACGCAATAGTGCTCTTCTTCTCACATAAAAAAGTATTCGTGACACGCTACCACTGTAACAAGGAACTGAAAAACGCATTCGGCGGATGTACTCCGGATGTAACGTCACTTCTAATTATGACGTCACGTTGACGCGCAAACAAAGGTCCATTACCTGGTACTGAAAACCCACTTGTCGGCAAACACGCCCCAATGTACATGTATGGCAACAAGTCCAACAACCACATCAAAGGGTTGTTATATAAACACACAGCTGCATGGGGATATTGCCCACCCGCTTAAAAATGAGCAAACGACTGCACGGTAATTACGGCCGATAAACATAAATGTTATGAGGTCGCTAGCTTGGCTATTGATGTGACCAAAAATGGTATCGCTTAACCTCCAGCCTCCTGCGAAGTAGCTATAGCCTATAGACCACGGGCAGGTGGTAGCAAAAAATAAAACTGTGCCGATATCATATATATACGCATTTGGATTTGTAAATTTCTAGTAAAACATCGTAAACCAATGTTTACGGACTTATGATAGATACATTAATTTGGGCGCATCCATATTGGGATGGCTTAAGAGTAAACACGTGACCATTGATTTAAAACTGTAATGAGTTTAGTGTTCCGGCTTGCGTTCTACATCCGGTTCCCGGCTTTGCTCTACACTGTATTAGAAATTTATAAATATTACAGACCTATATTTACTTCTTCAACTTGATACTGCATGATCGTAATCCCTTGTTTCCTTACTTTTTATTCAATTGCAACGCCTACGTACATCACCAATTTTGTTATAATTAACTTACATTTGCCCTGTGATGTGACTTTGTAAAAGTTAGAGACCACACACTAAAGGTGTGGTTGCAGTAGCACTGAGAGGTTGTAGTAGCATTAAGGGGTTGTAGTAACACTAAGGGGTTGTAGTAGCACTAAGGGGTTGTAGTAGCACTAAGGGGTTGTAGTAGCATTAAGGGGTTGTAGTAACACTAAGGGGTTGTAGTAGCACTAAGGGGTTGTAGTAGCACTAAGGGGTTGTAGTAGCACTAAGGGGTTGTAGTAGCACTAAGGGGTTGTAGTAACACTAAGGGGTTGTAGTTACACTAAGGGTTGTAGTAGCACTAAGGTGTTGTAGTAGCACTGAGAGGTTGCAGTAGCACTGAGAGGTTGTAGTAGCACTAAGGTGTTGTAGTAACACTAAGGGTTTGTAGTAACACTAAGGGGTTGTAGTAACACTGAGAGGTTGTAGTAACACTAAGGGGTTGCAGTAGCACTGAGAGGTTGTAGTAGCACTAAGGGATTGTAGTAACACTAAGGGGTTGTAGTAGCACTAAGGGGTTGTAGTAACACTAAGGGGGTGTTGTAGTAGCACTGAGGGTTGTAGTAGAATTAAGGGGTTGTAGTAGCACTAAGGGGTTGTAGTAGCACTAAGGGATTGTAGTAGCATTAAGGGGTTGTAGTAGCATTAAGGTGTTTTTTCTTCCTAGCAGAGCCCTACAATGACCACCTCTGTTTGCTTTGAACATGGTGTTATTGCATTCCACTGAATTGCAATTACAACAGCAGACCACGCACATACTGTTGTTTATGAAGCCCCACTAGCAAGGTTGTCATTTTAAAACTAGAGATGAAGGCTTGGCCTTTACATTCATTGTGTGTGTGTGTGGGGGGGGGGGGGGAGGGAGGATGGGGGGAGGTGCTATTGCTCCCTTTGCAAAAATATATTGCATGGCAATTGATTGTGTTCAGGTGTTCGTCTTAACTGACATCCGGTCACCTCAAATAAATCGAATCACGCGGTTACACAAATTTGATGTGATCACCCAAATGTAGCAGTCCCTTAATTACATGGCCCTCCCTCCCTCCCTCCCTCTTTGGATTTGATCAGCTATACCACAGCATAATACTATATGCCAGGGCCTTAAAAAAATTGTTTTCGTGGCGAACAAACAGTAGGGATTAAAAATAAATCACGCGATGAAAGAGCTCTTGCCGGCGGGTATCATTGAGAAAACAAAACCTTTATAGCTGCTGGGCCGGACACCCGCAAAGCGAGCTGCGTATGCTGCAGAAAAAAACTATTACTATGCTAGTTCGAAGTGCGCTACGGGAACGCTCGCGTACAGACTACATCTGCGCTGTCTCGGTTCCAGCCTTCCAGGCTCACCATATATATGCTGTACATTATCGGCTCTTCCGTACCATATAGCACACTGAATATAACTACGTAATACTATGACACCTTAATTGCGTAAATACGAACTCACAGACAAGAACCAGCGAGTCCACCCATACGTATAGCCACTGATCGAAGGTCCCGAACTATTGCAGCACTTTGAATTTGATACTGATTGGTTTGCGATGGCGACAGGTTGAGTCATCAGTATTATACAATAATCCACTTCATCCATGGGAAATACCCCATGTACTAATTGTTTTATCTTACATTGAAGGATTCGTCATTCGATATACATGTATAGATGCTATGTTTACCCCAGCAGCTTTATTGTATTAGATTAGCCACACAGACATGCATGAAGTCACCTGATGCACATGCATGAAGTCACCTGATGCACATGCATGAACATCATAAACATGTCGGCATGCATACTTTTCAACGCGGCAAACTGACCTTGCTTCGTTCCCAGACCTACGTACGTAATTTACCATGATGCGGTAGTGACGAGACTAATGCTGAGCAGCTCATTGTACATGAAGTCATTAGCGGATCCAGCATGGACAATTGGGGGGGGGGGGGGGGGGGGGGGGGGCTGAAGGGGGAATGGTGGATCCTTAGGCGGAGCCGTCCCGGGGAGGGGGCTGAAGGGGGAATGGTGGATCCTTAGGCGGAGCCGTCCCGGGGAGGGCGCGGGAGGATGCAGTGCTGTAAGCTCCCCCGTCGGGGTCTGGGGCTCCGCCCCGGAAGCCAATGCTTTTTGCGTTCGAAAACCCTCCAAAACTACGCAAAAAAAAATCACAGATCCAGCCCTTATAAGGCTATAATAGCTAATGCTCGATGCGCCGATCATGATCTAAACGTACGTAGTACTGAACTCACCGTTCATTCAAAAAACGACACAGACTGTGCCTCTTCTATTTTTAATTAGCATTTTTTTTTGACGGTACGTTCCTGCCATCAATGAAACAACTGCAAGCGCACGTAATTTCCAACTATGAATATTTAATTAGGCAAGGTAAAAATATAGCCCCCCCCCCCCCCGGTGGATCCGCTACTGGAAGTTGATTGCTGTTTTAATTAACTTGCATACATATGGGATCCGGGACAGTGTCCAGCAAAATCGGGCTTGTGGGGTTATAATTTTATCACTATAAAAATTGCACGTTGTACTAAACAACACATCTTCGCGACGGTACTATCTTTTCCTTTCAAATTTCATACACTTGTTCCCACACCATTTCTGTGTGTGAAAATCGATTTTTGTGATCTGCACTTTTTCCGTGCCGTGGATACAACGATCGTTAACCCCGTGGGTTAGAAATCCACATTTCTCCACGTACGAGTGTTGAAAACGTGTCAAATTCGGAGTATGTATAGAGGAGTCCTGTAGCTATTGATTTTTTCTGTTCGTTAGTTTCTGAATCATCCATTGCGGAGATACAATTGAGCAAACTAAAGGCACATTTTACCGATTCGCGCCAATGATATAATCACCGCCTTCCCATTCACTGAGCGGGACGCGATTTGGCAAAACCATTGGCGCGAATCAAGCGGGAAAACGTGCGCGTAGTTTGTTGAACTGTATCTCCGTAACGGATGATATAGAAATTAACGAACAGAACAAATCAATAGCTACAGGACTCCTCTATGTGCAACCCGAATTTGACGCGTTTTCAACACTCGTACGTGGAGAAATGAGGAATTCTAACCCGCGGCACGGAAAATATGTAGATCACAAAAATCGATTTTCACACAGAGAAATGGCGTCATCCCAGGCAGGAAGAATCAAAACATTAGCGGCCTTATTATTTTGGACCAAAACGTGTGCGTTATTTAGAAATTTGTGTATATACGACGCTGACGTAACCTAACACCATAGTCGTACGTAGTTGGGCGTGGCCCGCCCTTCGCGTTGTCTTGTATTTCCGACAACGCGAAGGACGGGCCACGGCCAACTAAATCGTACGCACGCAACAACCCATGTATACGTGCTTATAGTTATGAACCAATTAATTGGCCCATGATTTTTCACCAGTCTAAGTTGCTCTTAGTTGCTCTTATTACATCATCATTTGGGGGGGGGGGGGGGGGGGGGGGGGGCAAAATAAAACAGCACTATCTAATTAGTCGTTCTATGATCTTCTATCTTGTTTATTAATATACGACCTTTCCCTTAATACCGGTATATTATCTCTGACTATACACGCATAGATATTATACGGAAGGGATTGGAAACGGATCACGTGCTGCAATACATTGCATTATCCTAGCTTCGGGCCGTCAGTGTAGTATTAATTAACACCTTTTTAGTGACCACGTTACTGGAACTTTTTCGAAGAGCAAAGATATTTGACTAGTTTTAGGTGTTATGTGACTTGCTTGAGAGGTATGGATATTAAGAAATGCGTGTTTTTGACTGTAAATGTATTCAGA
>OX442430.1:1193614-1268387 GCA_949361645.1 Spongilla lacustris
GTATCAGCATGTATGCAGCCTGTATCAGCATGTATGCAGCCTGTATCAGCATGTGTATGCAGCCTGTATCAGCATGTATGCAGCCTGTATCAGCATGTATGCAGCCTGTATCAGCATGTATGCAGCCTGTATCAGCATGTATGCAGCCAGTATCAGCATGTATGCAGCATGTATGCAGCCTGTATCAGCATGTATGCAGCCTGTATCAGCATGTATGCAGCCCATGTGTGCAGTCTGTACCAGGATGTAAGTGGTAGATCAATCGTTGATTTTCATATGATTCCTTACATTTTTTTTCCCCATTCCCATTAAGAAGTTGAAGCAATCAGTGGTCTTTAGCTATTCAGGTCTGTAGTGAGGGGTGATCGGGGAGTCAGTTGATCCCCGTCCACGTCCACGTCCCCCCCCCCCCCCCCCCCCCCCGTTTGATGCATGAGTTCTGTCCCCTCCAGTTATAGCACCAAAAAAATGTATTGAGTATTTTACCAATCACGAGGGGGACCCCCTCCCCCCCCCCCCCCCCTACTTTTGTATTTGTATTAATATTCATAAGCATCCCCCCCCCCCCCCCCCCCCCTGCCCCCATGCTAAAATCCTATATCCACCCCTGGTATTTGCTTTTTGATGGTTGGATGGTCAGAAGGAAAGATCTGACCAGTGTCCGCTTGTGGCACAACACTACCAGGCAGGTCTATTGGGGTGGATAGCAGTACTTATATATCCTTATCTATGCACAACACCTTGCTGCAACACTGCTGCCTCCTACTTTTGAACACTAGTGTGCATGACCACATGTTCCAAGGCATCCTGAAGTTGGAGCAGCACTGCCTCACACTAGACTGGGTGTACAGGTTCTTGTATCAGGACATTATTAATGTTGTTGTTGTACATGTATCACATGAGAGTGAAAGTTGACCAAAGTATTGCATACCTAAACTCCTAACATGCCAGATATATTGTTAGTCAAGCATATACACTAAACCCTACAAAGGTAAATACTGTTAGTGTAATATAATGCTAGGAGTTACTGTACGCATACGTGTATGTGTACGTATGAGCTTAACTCCAGCCCCTCTATTGCTGCAGCAACAAGGTATACAGAAGGCCAAGCCTTATTATGGCCCTGAAAATGACTCCCCTGCGTTGCTTTGAACAACTCAATGGTACTGTTGGCCAACCAATAACTCAGACACGTGTTGAGCCATTTGTGGCTATACAAGCTTAATAGGCTCTAATTGAATCTTGGTCCCTTCAGTGACCGAATGGCCAAAACTTTTTCTGCTGTACACCCGGGGGGTAGAATTGTACCCCCCCCCCCCCGGGGGGTACATTCAGGACAATAGACATTAACCATACCACTTAGTGGGTTAATTAACCACACCTAGTTAATTAACCACACCAAGGTAAATGACCACACCAAGTTAATGGGTTTTGCTATACTGTTGTTGTTAGTTATGCCATACATGTACACATACCCTGAAACCAGGGGCGTAGCCTGTAACCAGGGGCGTAGCCTGTACATAGCCAGAGCACACTAGACTTTAGCACATGTAGTGACTGGAATAAAGAGGGACACAGACAATGACAGGGAAGGATGGAGGGACAGAGGGAGGGGAGAGGAACAGAAGCTTTAGGGGGAAAACTCTCTTCATACCCTGAAAAATAAACTTTGTGTTAGGCACAGACTGATGGCATACAACTTTGGTTCATCACTGGGTAATCTTACTACACAAGTTGTAGGAGATTTGCCCAGAGCAGTATGAAATGTTGTTACACACACACACACACACATGCACACAAGCACACACACATATGTATTGGTTACATTTGGAACCCAATTGTTTGTCCAAGTGCAGAGGTGTGAATTGTTGCTTCTTCCTTAGTCTCACAGGAGGGTGTCATTTGTGGGAGAAACTGTCTATCCAGGTGAGATGCCTTATGTCATGTGACCTAGCATGTGACCTTTGCACATGGCCCTAGCATGTGACCTCATGTGACCTTTGCACATGGCCCTAGCATGTGACCTCATGTGACCTTTGCACATGGCCCTAGCGTGTGACCTCATGTGGCTTCATTTGGTATGTCCTCATGTGGCTTCTGTTACCAAGGTCCTTATAAGAGTTTGTTATATATCTGTAAATATGTTTCCAGGGAAATGTGAACAGCTCGCATACACAAAAGACACTTGTTTGCACCACCTCCCTTCTCCTTTCCAAATACATGTATTTCATTGCCCCTCCCCCTTCCATGTAGATACATGTACACAAAGTAGTGTTGCTGACCTTTGCACAATTAGCTCTTATCAGTACCCTCATGGCCGGGTCACCAACCTGCATGTACATGTAGGACCATTCTAGCGGTGCATTGCTCCTAATGTGAAGTATGTGGTGTCTCCCTTGCAGCAACAGACCTGGATGTCCTCCCTCCATGCAACTTCTCCTCGCTATATGCCTTCCCACGTGCATTGCAGGAGTACGATGCGCACAATGAGGTAAGTGTGTGTGTGTGTGTGTGTGTGTGTGTGTGTGTGTGTGTGTGTGCATGTGGGTGTGTGCATGTGGGTGTGTGCATGTGAGTGTGTGTGCATGTGTGTGTGTGCATGTGTGTGTGTGCATGTGTGTGTGTGCATGTGTGTGTGTGCATGTGTGTGTGCATGTGTGTTTGTGTGTGTGCATGTGTGTTTGTGTGTGTGCATGTGTGTTTGTGTGTGTATGCATGTGTGTGTGTTTGTGTGTGTGTGTGTGCATGTGTGTGCGTGTGCGTGTGTGTGCATGTGTGTGTTTGTGTGTGTGTGTGTTTGTGTGTGTGTGTTTGTGTGTGTGTGTCTGTGTGTGTGTTTGTGTGTGTGTTTGTGTGTGTGTGTGTTTGTGTGTGTGTGTGTTTGTGTGTGTGTGTTTGTGTGTGCATGTGTGTGTGCGTGTGTGTGCGTTTGTGTGTGTGTGCGTTTGTGTGTGTGTGTGTGTTTGTGTGTGCGTGTGTGTTTGTGTGTGTGTGTGTTTATTGACAGAAGGTGGTGTTGATGGAGTAGTTTAATGAGGGTTGTTGATGAATGTGATGATGGGGGTTCTGGTGATAATAATTGGTGTGAGAAGGGTTAAAGTTTTAGCACATGTGGTGTGGTCACTATTGGTGTTATATCCACACTTCAATAGGTATTTGTTTCTGGAACATATCCTAGTGATGAAACGATCATTTGGATCACCTTGCACAACAAAATGCCTCCATTTGTCATTAAAAATGAGGTATTGTGCTAGTGATGTGGGCTGGTGGTGTGGGGGGGTGTATTGCTTGGTGTAATTGTATTGGTGGGTGTAGGTGTATTGGTGGGTGTAGGTGTATTGGTGGGTGTAGGTGTATTGGTGGGTGTAGGTGTATTGGTGGGTGTGGGTGTATTGGTGGGTGTAGGTGTATTGGTGGGTGTAGGTGTATTGGTGGGTGTAGGTGTATTGGTGGGTGTAAGTGTATTGGTGGGTGTAGGTGTATTGGTGGGTGTAGGTGTATTGGTGGGTGTATTGGTGGGTGTAATTGTATTGGTGGGTGTAGGTGCATTGGTGGTGTAATTGTATTGGTGGGTGTAGGTGTATTGGTGGGTGTAGGTGTATTGGTGGGTGTAGATGTATTGGTGGGTGTAGGTGTATTGTGTATAGGTGTAAGTGTATCCGTTGGCATATTATATTGAAGACACATCATCATCATCTACAGCATGTTTATTCATACATTTAGTTCATTATTTGTGCTTTCTATTGGGTAGTATTAACTTTAATAAATCCATGGGCATGATTGATAACTACATGTATGTTAATAGAGGCATTTGTGAGTTGTGACCAATAGAAATGAGTCATTTTAGGGGGAGTGTCTACATGTAGGGCTGTTTTCCAGTGTTGTCTCCATCACTGTACCTTCTTCAGGTGGTTGAGAATGTTATCAATCTGTACAAAAAGGCTCTGAACACTAGTACAAAATACAGGTAATCTATAATTGATTTTTGCTTAATGCATGTATTAATGTGTGTATGTATACATTGTAGGAGATGTGCTATAAGGTGTGCTAGGAGGTAGAGGTGTGCTATGGGGTGTGCTATGAGAGGTGTGCTATGAGGTGTGCTATGTAGTAGAGGTGTGCTATGAGGTAGAGGTGTGCTATAAGGTGTGCTATGAGGTGTGCTATGAGGTATGCTATGAGGTGTGCTATGAGGTGTGCTATGGGGTGTGCTATGAGGTGTGCTATGAGGTGTGCTATGAGGCAGAGGTGTGCTATGGGGCGTGCTATGAGAGGTGTGCTATGAGAGGTGTGCTATGAGGTGTGCTATGAGGTGTGCTATGTAGTAGAGGTGTGCTATGTAGTAGAGGTGTGCTATGTAGTAGAGGTGTGCTATGAGGTAGAGTGTGCTATAAGGTGTGCTATGAGGTGTGCTATGAGGTGTGCTATGGGGTGTGCTATGAGGTGTGCTATGAGATGTGCTATGAGGTGTGCAATGAGGTGTGCTATGAGGTGTGCTATAAGGTGTGCTATGAGGCAGATATGTGCTATAAGGTGTGCTATGAGGTGTGCTATGAGGTGTGCTATGAGGTGTGCTATAAGGTGTGCTATGAGGTAGAGGTGTGCTATAAGGTGTGTTATAAGGTGTGCTATGAGGTGTGCTATGAGGTGGAGGTGTGCTATGAGGTGTGCTATAAGGTGTGCTATGAGGTGTGCTATGAGGTAGAGGTGTGCTATGAGGTGTGCTATGAGGTGTGCTATGAGGTGTGCTATGAGGTGTGCTATGAGGTGTGCTGTGAGGTAGAGGTGTGCTATAAGGTGTGCTATGAGGTGTGCTATGAGGTATGCTATGAGGCAGGGTTGACCCTTTCACTTGTGTTCCTTCCTGTGACAGAGGAAATGTTGAGAAGGTTCATTACATGGAAGAGACCGAGAATAAACACCACGGAGCACGTTTTTTGGTGGAATTGGTGTGTTATGCATGCAGTGGTCATTGTTTGCTAACATGATACACTGTTTTAAATTGGGGGCTACATTCATGACATTCACGTACTTGCTACCTCCATTTTTAAAAATTCAAATTGATGTTCCACTGGTACATGTACGAACATGCTCATGGAGTAACTAGAAGCCTTGTTGTGGTCATCTCTTTGCCAAGTGCACTAGATTTTGTTGTTTAAAACTGAACCTTTGTATACAATGCGCATGTAATTGTTAAATGGATGGACTGGTTATGTGTATATATGGGAAAGTTTACGAGAAAAGGGACCTAGCGTGTATTATAAAAAAGTATAATAAAAATGCATTACGTTTGATTTGCTATAACTTCCGAACAGTTAACGCTATCAACTTCCTATTTTCAACACTTCATACTGCACCATTTCTCTATGGTAAAATACATTTTGGAGTCTTGCACTTGCTCCGTGTCAGTATTGCAACGTTCGATACCCCACTGGGTTCAAACCCGCCATAACTTTCGGTAGGAGTAAACAATTCGCTTCAAATTTGGTTTGTAGGTAGAGAGGTCCTATACCTATCGATTTGTTCTGTTCGTTGATTTTTATGCCATCCATTACGGAGATACAGTTGAACAAACTACGTGCCCATTTTCGCGCTCGATTCGCGCCAATGATTTGGGCAAATTGCGTTCTGCTCAATGTATGGGGAGGCGGGGATTATAACATTGGCGCGAATCAAGCGGGAAAACGTGCACGTAGTTTGTTCAACTGTATCTCCGTAACGGATGGCATAAAAATTAACGAACAGAACAAATCGATAGGTGTAGGACCTCTCTACCTACAAACCGAATTTCAAGCGAATTGATTACTCCTACCGAAAGTTATGGCGGGTTTGAACCCAGTGGGGTATCGAACGTTGCAATACTGACACGGAGCAAGTGCAAGACTCCAAAATGTATTTACCATAGAGAAATGGTGCAGTATGAAGTGTTGAAAATAGGAAGTTGATAGCGTTAACTGTTCGGAAGTTATAGCAAATCAAACGTAATGCATTTTTATTATACTTTTTTATAATACACACTAGGTCCCTTTTCTCGTAAACTTTCCCATATGATGAAATTATTATAATGCACCATATTTTTGTTTTAAGTTCAAATATTTGTTAGAGTGAATGCATTTTAATTGTACAATGTACGTTCTCTGTTAAATGTGTCTTTACATTTCTTCCACCATTAAAATAGGATATTCTGCTTGATGGACAAAGTGAGTGTTTACCACATGGTCTATGTACAGCTGCTACATAGCACCTGCTATGTAGTGTGCATGTATTGTCAGCACCTGCTATGTAGTGTGCATGTATTGTCAGCACCTGCTATGTAGTGTGCATGTATTGTCAGCACCTGCTATGTAGTGTGCATGTATTGTCAGCACCTGCTATGTAGTGTGCATGTATTGTCAGCACCTGCTATGTAGTGTACATGTATGTGTACACCACGCCTCTCCTGATACCATGAACCTAAAAATATTCAGCACCCATTGTATAAACCGTATGCAAAATTACTTAAGGTGATGGTTAATTAGAGTGTATGCTGTTTATTCCTCCAACTCTACCTACTACAGGTAACATGGTCCACACTGCAGAGTATGTCTACCTGCCACACCGCTCCTCTGATCTCTGTCACACCTCCAACTTCCAATGGAAGCATTATGCCAATGTGTACCTTGTTGTAACATGTAAGGTCACCTGACTATGCCTATCTGTAACATGTAAGGTCACCTGATTATGCCTACCTGTAACATGTAAGGTCACCTGACTATGCCTATCTGTAACATGTAAGGTCACCTGACTATGCCTATCTGTAACATGTAAGGTCACCTGATTATGCCTACCTGTAACATGTAAGATCACCTGACTATGCCTACCTGTAACATGTAAGGTCACCTGACTATGCCTATCTGTAACATGTAAGGTCACCTGACTATGCCTATCTGTAACATGTAAGGTCACCTGACTATGCCTACCTGTAACATGTAAGGTCACCTGACTATGCCTATCTGTAACATGTAAGGTCACCTGACTATGCCTATCTGTAACATGTAAGGTCACCTGACTATGCCTACCTGTAACATGTATGGTCACCTGATTATGCCTACCTGTAACATGTAAGGTCACCTGACTATGCCTATCTGTAACATGTAAGGTCACCTGACTATGCATATCTGTAACATGTAAGGTCACTTCTGGTCCTCAGACCCTCTATTATGCATGTAAATATAAAATTGTGTGGGCACTTGTTTTGTTTGTTTGTTTGTTTGTTTGTTTGTTTGTTTGTTTGTTTGTTTGTTTGTTTGTTTTTATTTATTTGTTGTTTGTTTGCTGGGAGAGAGCGAGCATAGCCATGTCTGAAGTATACAACTGTGTGATGTGAGGTGTGTATGCCAAAGGTGTGCATGCCAAAGTATGTAAATAATTAGAATGAAGTGAACGGTAACTTGTCATCTTTGTGGCAAAGGTGAAGTTTTTTTTTACCATGATTGTATGATTCAGTGAAGAGCCTTGGGCCCTGGACCAGACATCTCATCCACAACATGGAACATGTAAGGACGTTTGTAACGTTGCAGGTGTGAGCACCTGTGTCATGTGAGGGGTTGTGGGAGCACCTGAGGGGTTATGGGAGCACCTGAGGGGTTGTGGGAGCACCTGTGTTGTGGGTGCACACATGGGACTACATGTACATCAAATAGGTACATTTGTATATCCATATGTGTACATGTACATGCATACCTGTGTAAATGTGATATGTGTAGATGTGTACATGTATATAGGTTATGATTTTATACGTATGTACGTGTTTACATGTGTACACATGTTTACATAATGCATTGGTGTGAATCTAAGTAGTCGTGTAGCTATTTTAGTATCACTTTCTTACCATCAAGAACCAAAGGGTCACACAGGACTTCAGTTTAGAGCTGGTGATTGTGGATTATGAAAGCAGTGATTTGAACGTCGAGGAAGAACTTGCCAAGTCATCCCTCCCAAAGTAAAGTTGTCATAGCCCCCCCCCCCCCCCCCTGCAACCTCATAGCCCCCTGCAGCCTCATAGCCCCCCCTGCAGCCTCATAGCCCCCCTGCAGCCTCATAGCCCCCTGCAGCCTCATATCCCCCCTGCAGCCTCATAGCCCCCTGCAGCCTCATAGCCCCCCTGCAGCCTCATAGCCCCCTGCAGCCTCATAGCCCCCTGCAGCCTCATAGCGCCCTGCAGCCTCATAGCCCCCTGTAGCCTCATAGCCCCTCTGCAGCCTCATAGCCCCCCTGTAGCCTCATAGCCCCCTCACACCTCCTCCATAGCCCCTTCATCCCCTCCCCCCCCCCCCCCCCCCCATATTGTTATTGTCTGTTGTATGTTGTGGCATTAGCCATGTCCATAAGTGCTGATCTTCCCTGCAGATGGCACTATATAAGGAAAAGTGGTCCCTTCTCCAGGGCAGGTGGGCTGCAGGCTGGTTTGGATTATGTCACAGTAAGTCGTGGTCAAAAGGGCTCGGAAAACCATTAAAGACAAGCTTAGTGGTACAGTTAAGAAATTTGTAGGTACATACTGTATGTACATTGTGGTCTAACTGATACAATCAATTTCACCAGCTGCACCCCAATAATGCTATGGTATTGCTTCTTAGAGTTAGGCATAGACCTGTGTTATTTTCAGTGCATCAAAACCACAATATCATACCACCACAACACCACACAAGAGTAGTTGTATCCAATTATACAATTGATTCAGAAGCCAGTTGTCTCTCTGGAAGAAAATCCGAATCGATTCAAATTATGCTCTCTTGTTATTGCTGTGTTTTTCAGTCGAACAAAGTACGTGCACACATTGTCCTGCTAGATGTGCACACACTTAGGTCACCCAGGCCACCTCCCACACACTCAGGTCACCCAGGCCACCTCCCACACACTTAGGTCACCCAGGCCACCTCCCACACACTTAGGTCACCCAGGCCACCTCCCACACACTTAGGTCACTCAGGCCACCTCCCACATACTTAGGTCACCCAGGCCACCTCCCACACACTTAGGTCACCCAGGCCACCTCCCACACACTTAGGTCACCCAGGCCACCTCCCACACACTTAGGTCACCCAGGCCACCTCCCACACACTTAGGTCACCCAGGCCACCTCCCACACACTTAGGTCACCCAGGCCACCTCCCACACACTTAGGTCACCCAGGCCACCTCCCACACACTTAGGTCACCCAGGCCACCTCCCACACACTTAGGTCACCCAGGCCTGCCTTCGCATTTCTCAGCCCTCATTACAATCATCCATCTAACAACCATTTTGACTCTCGAATTGACCTCATGTGTTCTGCAGGCTCCAAAGCCTCCTCCCCATTCTAAGTCTTGCGAATTGATTTTTCATTCCATTTATGTATTTATACATATTATATCATAGTGGTATAATCTGTAGTGGGTTAACAAACATAACACAGCAATACCTTCATTGATATGTACAGGGTGTTTCCAAATCAAGGAGAAGTCAGTAACTAGTTGTTTAACTTATAATTACTGCTAAACATTCGCTGATGTGGGAGGAAATGCGGATGTAAAGATGCTTAATTAACTAAAAATATTTAAAATGAAAATTGACAACACCTATTTATTTACTTTTATAAGTAGTTAAAGCTCCAACATTATTTTCTCTGGATTGTAATAATCTATACCACTAAATCAAGATATAATGCCACCCATTTTGAGTTACCGTAAAGTACCACAAATAAGCTCCGCCCCCACAGAAAAAAATGTCTCGTGTTTGAACGAGCGTATCGATGTAATCACGAACGCAGCTGCGTGCTATTCTTTAAAACCCTGTTGGAGTACCAGTTCTTTCCTGAAATGTTTAAACAGGTACGCGGAAGTGTTAACAATTACAAGGACACACTCGTTTAAACACGAGACATTTTTTTTCGGTGGGGGCGGAGGGGGGGGAGCTTATTCGTGGTACTTTATGGTAATGTTATGTACATTTGGTTAATTAAAAGCTGCAAACTGTCTTTAATTAACTAATAAAGATTGAAATCTTAATGTACTTGATTTTGGAGTGGTTTTGAGATTTTAAAAAGTAACCAGTAAAGGTATTTCACTGAAAAAGCAGAATGCCTTCTTTTGCTGGTAGAATTTATACCTTTTTCTGGTTAATTTGTAAACGTTTTCCTTGAACACACTGTAACCAAGGTTTACATGTACCCAGCATGCTTTTAATGATGTGGTATAATGATGTGGTATAATGATGTGGTATAATGATGTGTATAATGATGTGGTATAATGATGTGGTATAATGATGTGGTATAATGATGTGGTATAATGATGTGGTATAATGATGTGGTATAATGATGTGGTACAATGATGTGGTATAATGATGTGGTATAATGATGTGGTACAATGATGTGGTATAATGATGTGGTATAATGATGTGGTATAATGATGTGGTATAATGATGTGGTATAATGATGTGGTATAATGATGGTATAATGATGTGGTATAATGATGTGGTATAATGATGTGGTATAATGATGGTATAATGATGGTATAATGATGGTATAATGATGTGGTATAATGATGTGGTATAATGATGTGGTATAATGATGGTATAATGATGGTATAATGATGTGGTATAATGATGTGGTATAATGATGTGGTATAATGATGTGGTATAGCGTTCACTGCTCAGGAGATATAGTAGCATTGTTATTTTGTTGGGGGCTGTCAAATGTTTTGATTTATTTACCTTTCATTCCAATGCAGGATCCTAACAGCATTGTACTAACAATGGATATGCATTTGGCCATCCCACCTGGATTTGTCAACTACGCTAGAAAGGTGAGAGTGGGCATGTGTGTGTGTGTGTGTGTGTGTGTGTGTATGTGTGTGTGTGTGTGTGTGTGTGTGTGTGTGTGTTGATGTGATATACGACCTCGTGACCAATATAATATTGAATGTACATGTAAGTGTAGGACTGGGCACCCTAATGTTTGATTAGTGCATTCTACGTTGCTCCAGTCCTTGTGTCCCTTATATGGCCAAGAAGATTCAATTCAATTTAGTTATGGTAAACTCAATAACTTGTCACCAAGGCATTTGTAAGGTTCTGAGGCTACATACATGTAGATGTAGATCTACTACAGAAAAGTTAATGTTTCAATATTTTAAATCATTGTTTGTACCATGGGGTGTATTGATGTAGTACGTAATTGGTATAGAGTTTATATTATTAATATATATTTTTATAATCACAGCATGTGATACAGGGCAAAATGGCATTTGCTCCAATGTTCTTCAGGCTGGACAAGGGGTACACAGAAGTGAACATTCAAGGTGATGGTAGCATATGTGATACTCTAAAATTGAAGCCCCTGCTCATATAGGGTACTGGGAACCGTACACCTTTGGGATTTTTGGAATGTACAAAAGCGACTGGGAGATTATTGGTGGATTTAACACAACACATTACACCTATCACTGGGGTGGAGAGGATGTTGATGTAGCCGATCGGTAAGTGAACATCCTTGTGACATTTATTATATGTAGATACATGTGGTGGTACATGTGGGGTGCCATGTGTGTAGGGTTACATGTGATAATGTTCATGTTTGTGTTGTGTACGGTATGAGGACAATTCTGCTGGTTTTGGAATGGAACTCTGTAGAATTTCTTCCTATATGTAGCTTGGCAATGGTGTTGGGCATTGTCTGAGATGTCAAAGGACTAAATTTTATATACATGTACATGCAATGGCAGTATTTACTGAAGACACCCATGTTTTTAACTTTGCATGCACTTAGCAACATTGTTGCTATATCACTAATCTTTATAATTTAGGAATAGTGGTCAATCACATTAAATTTGAACCACCACTGTAGCAATGTACATTTGACACCCTGGGGTGACAAACACACTTGGCCATTCAGAGATTTTTAAATAATTTATTTTTAAGTACAGTGTGCCGGCTACTTATAAAAGTTCGTCTTTAGGGAAGCAGTTTCCAATAGGTACACTGGAATGATTTTTAAACATTTGATCAACAATGCAATTATAGACGGCCTAATTTCTAAAGGTGTTTCTAATTATTTGATCTGTATTAATATTCCCCCCTTTCCCCCTTCCTTTTAGTGCACTGGAACATGGATATGAAATATTCAGAATACGGTACCCAGGGTTTCATCACTACTTTCATTCTCGCAAAGGACTGTGGAATTCACAACAGTGACCACACTGGCAACCTTTCACGTTTGTATGTGTTCTGGATGTTCAAGAACCATTTCCTTTCTTCTATGACTCAGCAATCTTCTTCTTTTTTTTTTTTTTTTCAATTCCTTTTAAGTGAAAATGAATATGAAAACATACCAATCTCAATGACTGATATTGTCCAACTTTTGGTGGTGGGGGGGGGGAGGGTGATATTAAGTGTTGCAAGCGTTCTGATGTTGTAGATGTATAGAGACAATAGAGTGCCAACACGTAATTGGCTGATTGGCAGTTATCTACAGATTAGTTGTTCGCGTACATGCTTAAGGTAGTATAACATGCATATGCATGCATGCGAGGCATAAACAGTATAAAGGTTGTTCGTTCAGCTGACAGCCCAGTATCGAGTATTGATCGAGTACCTTTAAAAAAATGCGGAAAGTGGTGTTATTGTTAGCCATGGTGCTGTCTCTTTGCGTTGTATGTACTACTGCGTTCCGCTTCCGGTACCAGCGTTCGATTGAGCCGCGTATGGAGTCAAAGTGCTTCACAACTGCCTACGTTTATTCGCTCCTCACAAATCTGACACGTGGCACGGCTTGCAGTCCAGTGTACCTCCTTAAAAACCTCACCTACGTGAATTATTTCCAGTACTCGAGCAAGTACCTGATTAACAGCACGTTCCGATACCAGTTCATGGCTTTCTGCAGCGACGCTTGCTATGCTACCATAAGCCTATTCTTCGTGCTATGTTTTCCCAGCTACACGTCCAAGGAGCTGCTAAACTTCATGTCTGGAATGTGTGCTGTGGACGGTAATAACGTGCCCTGCTATGACGTCGTTCCCGCTCTGACGGCGTACCCGAGCTTGTGTTATGGAACCATTAGCAACGAAGGAATTGGCGGGCAGTGTTCCCGCGGGTGTACCGTGGCGCTGAAGCAATTCAGCTTGGAGGCCGGGTGTTGTGCGCGAAGCGTGTACGACATCGGGTTTACGGGATCGCTCTTCTACATGGACCAGGACCTGTGGGGCGAATGCAACGTGGAGATGCCGCAAACGGTCTGTTTCTCACCGCCCAGCCCATCCGGCTCCTGCCGTGTGTTTGGTGCCGTGCAGCTGGTTATAATTATACTTGTACTGTTATATTTTGTTGTGTAATTGTGCTGCGTACTGACATCATAGGCCTAGATTACGGAACGTAAGGTCTTTAATCTATGCTGACATGTACTGCACATGTTAAGTTATATATAAATCCTGAATATTCAGTGCAACTGTGTTACTCGATACAATTGACTATAGGCCTAGATGTAAGGTAGGATCGCGTTTAGCTTTTAATTAATTATTGGAGAGGGCCTATGAAAAATTATGAAATTTAAAATTGACCTTTGCAGCTATGAAGTTCCCAATCGGGCATGGCGCCAGGCACAGCTGTGACTGAAATGTGGTGGTCTAGGCCTTCACTCTGCCTCACTTCATGCTGCTGCTGCCTTCATTGCATCCCTATCATCCTCCAGCTGTGGCAGTGCTGACAGTATCCATCTTCAGCAGGCAGTAGTGGCATTTAACTCCCAGGTCTCTCTTTCCAATGCCATCTCAGTTATATCCGTTCTGGCCTCTCCCACTTCTACCCAGAATGATCGAGACCAACTTTTTCCCACCTTGCTGGAGTCTTCTCTCACGCCAACAGAGCTCATCTCCTGTCACCTCATTCTTCCTCTTGGCTATCAGTGGTCCTTTCAATTGGTTTGGGCTTGCACCTCTAGTCCAATGAATACCAGATGGCCATAAAGTGGTGGGGCTGGGACTGGACACTTTGAGTTGATATGTGTCCATTCTGCCCTGATACTTCCCTTGATCCTCTTGGTCATCATGCTGTGACCTGTAGTCTTATGCCATGAGCCATGAGGACTTTGACCTCTGTCGTTGTGCCAGTGTTAGATTGGAGAGGGGCCATGGCTTTACCAGAGACCTTGACCACACCAGACCAGCTGACATTCTCATTGCTGGATGGGACAGAGGCAAACCTGCTGCACTGGACATCACCATCACATCACCCCTCTGCCCGGCCATCTTAGGTGAGTCATGTCACCAAGCTGGTGCAGCAGTCCTTGCAGCAGAGGCCCGTAAGCTACAGTGTAAACTAGGGCAAAGAGCTCGAGGCCCATGATACCTTTTCAAGGCTGCCATCTCACCGATTTACGCGTGATCGAATATGGCCAGAGTCATCTTGGCCAGGGAGCTCCCACCCTCCTCCCCATCCTGGCCAGGGAGCTCCCACCCTCCTCCCCATCCTGGCCAGGGAGCTCCCACCCTCCTCCCCATCCTGGCCAGGGAGCTCCCACCCTCCTCCCCATCCTGGCCAAGGAGCTCCCACCCTTCTAACTGCTTATGTTTGTGTTTGGTGTAATATTTGAATATACGTGTAACAATCCAAACAATAATGGATGTTGTTGAGCTCTTTGATAACTGCTACCTGCAACTGGCAATGGTAACTCTGTAAAGCAATGATGCTTTGTTGCATATTCATATCTTGGAGCTACTAATTATAAATTCTTGGTCTTGATAATAGAGGGCTTTGAATATGTTGATTTATTGGGTTATCTTCTGTATGAAAAAAAAAAAAAAACCAAGGGGTAAATCAATTTCAATTCTGATTCCTTCATGCTCATGCAAATTGTTTACAGCTTAATTAATGTATACTTGTGTTGTACAGCAGTGCACAACTGTGATATCCATACTGTGTGAGAAGGGACATACAGCATGCGAGCACAGAAGAAGATAATATGTTCTGGTGTGGAAGTGTACGGCTAAGTACATTCAGTGCCATATAACACTGCCACAGAGCAGTTCATACGAATCATTTTAAAGAGGATATTTGCCACATTTTAAGATTTTTTCAAAAACCTACTTGTAAGTCCCTTTTGAGTATTCAGTCCTTCCCCATTGACCTACACTTGGCCAGATAGGTCATCATGGTCATCATGGTCCTCATGGTCCTCATGGTCATCATGGTCCTCATGGTCATCATGGTCATCATGGTCATCATGGTCATCATGGTCCTCATGGTCATCATGGTCATCATGGTCATCATGGTCCTCATGGTCATCATGGTCCTCATGGTCATCATGGTCATCATGGTTATCATAGTCATCATGGTCATCCCAGTCCTCATGGTCATCATGGTCATCATGGTCCTCACAGTCATCATGGTCATCATAGTCCTCATGGTCATCATGGTCCTCATGGTCATCATGGTCCTCATGGTCATCATGGTCCTCATGGTCATCATGGTCATCATGGTCATCATGGTCCTCATGGTCATCATGATCCTCATGGTCATCATGGTCCTCATGGTCATCATGGTCCTCATGGTCATCATGGTCATCATGGTCCTCATGGTCATCATGGTCATCATGGTCCTCATGGTCCTCATGGTCATCATGGTCATCATGGTCCTCATGGTCATCATGGTCCTCATGGTCATCATGGTCATCATGGTCATCATGGTCCTCATGGTCATCATGGTCCTCATGGTCATCATGGTCATCATGGTCCTCATGGTCATCATGGTCCTCATGGTCATCATGGTCATCATGGTCATCACGGTCCTCATGGTCCTCATGGTCATCATGGTCCTCATGGTCATCATGGTCCTCACAGTCATCATGGTCATCATGGTCATCATGGTCCTCATGGTCATCATGGTCATCATGGTCAGAGTACAAGGTTTAGGTCAACTGAGCAATCAAATTCAAACCCATGTTGAGCATTTTGATGGCGTGTTCATCTGGGTGCCAAATGCTACTAAGAACCAATGGCACAGTACACTCTTCAGCTGAGCATTCTGAGAGGTCCCAATGGCAATATATGATGGGTACGTGCACTCTACCCCTTCCATTAATGTTGTGGATCCATAATATGTGCTGTCCCATATAACTATTGTATGCTGCTGATACTTGATCACATGACAAAAGCACAAATCGTCCTTCAAAAAAAATGTACACAAAATCTATTCCTGGGTTCAGATGTTCTTATGAGTTGAAACCAATACACATACACTGATCGACATCATGTGATGGCATCATGTGATGGCATCATGTGATGCATAGTGATCATCAGTAAGCAGTCCTTTGACAATGTGTTCCTGGTGCGCCATGTTTAGTAACCTCCATAAGTATCCGAAGCTCCTTACTCATAATCTCAATCTCCCTCGTTCCAACTCTACAACATCCTCCTGTAGCAAAATGAGAACATGCACTGTACATGTACATCTGCATACTTGCACAATAGCTATTAAGAACAAGGGGTATGCAATTACAATAATCATCATTAGCAGAGGGTGTGCATGTAGGGAGGAGGTGTGAAGAGTGATAGAGGGATGGTGTGAAGAGTGATAGAGGGATGGTGTGAAGGGTGATAGAGGGATGGTGTGAAGGGTGATAGAGGGATGGTGTGAAGGGTGATAGAGGGATGGTGTGAAGGGTGATAGAGGGATGGTGTGAAGGGTGATAGAGGGATGGTGTGAAGGGTGATAGAGGGATGGTGTGAAGGGTGATAGAGGGATGGTGTGAAGGGTGATAGAGGGATGGTGTGAAGGGTGATAGAGGGATGGTGTGAAGGGTGACAGAGGGATAGTGTGAAGGGTGACAGAAGGGTGGAGGGTAAAGAAGAGGTTGGTGGTGAGGGAGTGTAACAGCTTCAAACATGACAACCTATTTTAATCATAGAATGATAAATGATAACTACAGATACCTCCCATGAAGTCCCTCCTCCCCACATGCACACCCTCCTCCCCACATGCACACCCTCCTCCCCACATGCACACCCTCCTCCCCACATGCACACCCTCCTCCCCACATGCACACCCTCCTCCCCACATACACTCCCTCCTCCCCACATGCACACCCTCCTCCCCACATGCACACCCTCCTCCCCACATGCACACCCTCCTCCCCACATACACTCCCTCCTCCCCACATGCACACCCTCCTCCCCACATACACTCCCTCCTCCCCACATACACTCCCTCCTCCCCACATGCACACCCTCCCAAGCTTACCAATAAGCCGAGCACCCAGTGCTGTCCAAGATGGAAGGTAGGGAAGAAGGTTTATGGCTTCACCAGACCAACTACACAGGAGGGAAGTGTGCTGTGAAGGAGTGTGTGTGCTGTGAAGGAGTGTGTATGCTGTGAAGGAGGTGTGTGATGCAGACACTCACCACACAATTATATGTAAGCAGTCTTTATAATTAATTTTATATTTTGTGGGTGTGACTTATTACTGTAAAGTTACACTTTAGGTAGGTGTACAATATCAGGTATGCACACACACATACACGCACGCATGCACACAATTCATTTCGTACTGACTTTTCTGCTGTTTACCTGTAGGTTGTGCCCCACTCCTCTCCACTGTTTGGATACACAATGAATGGCAGCTGGCTGCAGCCTTTCGCAGACTGCAACAATGGCTACAATTATATGGAAAGATGCCATCATGTCAGGTCCTTCATGCAGTATCTATGAGGGGGGGTAGGGGCTTGAAAGGCAAATTACCCTAGGCCAGGGCCTGTGAAAGGGGGAGACCTGGACATTTAAATATTTAAAATAGTGGGTCAACAGTGCTGTTCCAGAACTCATTTCAGGTTTAATATACATGTACATGAAAAAAAAAAATGGTCCTGCTTATTATTACATTGTTTTTGGCTTTCGATTTATTTGGTTACAAACTGCAGAAGAGGCATAAAGGGCACAAGCCTTTCAGTTAAACCCCACCCCCACCCCCCAGGATGGGGACAGGGGGAAGGGGGGGGGGGATAGCTTGGCTCTTGATGGCCCCACCTCCAAACCACAATGCACACCTTTAGAATGGTGTTAAAAGCCCCGTGCAAACATGTTGTTTGCACAATACAAATGTCACACAGCTACCGTATTGCCAAGACATAATGACAGAGAGAACTGTTTGGCGGAGCCAAAACGATTTATTTTAACTAACTGGTGATTTTCAATTGGCGGAAGTCTCAGGATCATTAAATTTAAGGCGATTTATAATTGGCGGAAATATCGTCTACAGCTAGCTATATACAATTTACATGCAGAATGCTCCTCCCCCCGTCCCCCTCCGCGACGTGGATAACTTGTTGGCGGAGAAAATTAAATATTTAGTTGTTGGCGACGTTCCGCCAACTAGTTGTCGGCAAAACGTCTTGGCAGTACGGTATAGGGCACTGCAACTCTAAATAATGCCTCCCTCCCTATTCGGACTCACAGTTATGTAAGCAGGGTGAGTGCAGTTCACACCAACAGCCACCACCTGTGCAGACAGCTGGCTGATCTGTTCAACAGCAGTGGAGAACAGGTCACCATGGCAAGTGTGGAGACCATCCTGAGTAGAAGTGTAACCATAGTAACCATCATTTGTTGAAATCAACATAAGAAGTTCTAGAGCAGCTG
Organism: Spongilla lacustris; assembly: GCA_949361645.1. Lineage (NCBI taxonomy): Eukaryota > Metazoa > Porifera > Demospongiae > Spongillida > Spongillidae > Spongilla > Spongilla lacustris. Next base: position 1,212,257 of record OX442430.1, read on the forward strand.
TTCTCTCCAAACATGCCCTAAGCTCATACACACCTTGCAGGAGAAGGACACCCAGGCTCTGGCTGATGGGTACTCTGTCAGCAGCTTCACCAATGCCACAGCCTCCTTCTGAATATAAGAGTGCGCCTTTAAATAGTGTCTTTAAATAGAGTACCTTTAAATACACTATAGGTGCATCTTCAGGTGATGACTATATCTATATGTACACCTTAGCACACCTTAGCACTGAGCACACCTTAGCACTGAGCACACCTTAGCACTGAGCACACCTTAGCACACCTTAGCCCTGAGCACACCTTAGCACACCTTAGCACTGAGCACACCTTAGCACTGAGCACACCTTAGCACTGAGCACACCTTAGCACTGAGCACACCTTAGCACTGAGCACACCTTAGCACTGAGCACACCTTAGCACTGAGCACACCTTAGCACTGAGCACACCTTAGCCCTGAGCACACCTTAGCACTGAGCACACCTTAGCACTAGCACACCTTAGCACTTAGCACACCTTAGCACTAGCACACCTTAGCACTGAGCACACCTTAGCACTGAGCACACCTTAGCACTTAGCACACCTTAGCCCTGAGCACACCTTAGCACTGAGCACACCTTAGCACTAGCACACCTTAGCACTTAGCACACCTTAGCACTTAGCACACCTTAGCACTAGCACACCTTAGCACTGAGCACACCTTAGCACTGAGCACACCTTAGCACTTAGCACACCTTAGCCCTGAGCACACCTTAGCACTGAGCACACCTTAGCACTAGCACACCTTAGCACTTAGCACACCTTAGCACTTAGCACACCTTAGCACTAGCACACCTTAGCACTGAGCACACCTTAGCACTGAGCACACCTTAGCCCTGAGCACACCTTAGCACTGAGCACACCTTAGCACTGAGCACACCTCTACCCATGACCCTGATCATGGTGGCTCTACATTCCAATCTCACCAGAGCAGGTTGTGTTTCAAAGGCCAGGAGGTCCACACCCGCCCCCAACAGTGTGGCAATGCGAGGTCTGTGCCAGTCCTGGAGCTCCTGAAGAATAACATAATACCAGTTATTACTGTAGTTATAAAACCAGTTATTACTGTATACGTAGTTATTAGTCAGTTACTTTAGCAGTTGTTATACCAATGATCTTGAACCAATTACTTTAATCGTGCAGTAAACCCTGGTGCCCAGGCAGGCAACATGGGCATGCAAGTAGTGACATTCCACATAGCTATGTTGACAAGAGATATACAAAGTCCTGTCAAGAGATTGATGATGACTTGTCAAGTGTCATGTATCTGTTAAATGTCATGTGTACATACATGTACCTGTTCTGTCACATGTACATAATGTACCTGTTCTGTCACTAGCACATACATGTACCTGTTCGGTCATGGGTAATTCCATATATATATTTGCCACCCTTTTTGCATCATTGTCTAGTTTGGACATGCTATTTTCCCCATGTGTTCTCCCCATAGGAGTGTGCAAAATTGCTATACATTTGTATACCCTATAGTGTACAGCTTTTAATATACGACAAATCAAAATTTTCATTTTTTTCATAACCTCGGTTAACTCGGTTGAGCATATCCTGAGTCCTGAAACATTCTGATTGATTTGAATATATCCAAAACATTGCTAAGAGAGAGGTCTACATAAAATTAATTGATTTTAATAACTTCTTGGCATGTTACATGAATAAAGTCATGAATTTGTAATGAATTGTGACCTATCCAAAAATATGAAAATACGAATCACACCGGACTTGTACCATAGTTAGCTAACCATACCCCAAACATATTTAGCTGAAAAGCTTACTGGGACACGTATTCTCAGGGCTGGGACAGCACAAAAAGTGGCTGGCAGCCATGTTATTCCTCCTTGCAACTCTTTGTTTACATAGGGCAGTTTACACAGCTAAGGTACTGTCAAAACATAACATGGCTGCCAGCCACTTTTTGTGCTGTCCCAGCTCTGAGAATACGTGTCCCAGTAAGCTTTTCAGCTAAATATGTTTGGGGTATGGTTAGCTAACTATGGTACAAGTCTGGTGTGATTCGTATTTTCATATTTTTGGATAGGTCACAATTCATTACAAATTCATGACTTTATTCATGTAACATGCCAAGAAGTTATTAAAATCAATTAATTTTATGTAGACCTCTATCTTAGCAATGTTTTGGATATATTCAAATCAATCAGAACGTTTCAGGACTCAGGATATGCTCAACCGAGTTAACCGAGGTTATGAAAAAAATGAAAATTTTGATTTGTCGTATATTAAATGTTGTACACTATAGGGTATACAAATGTATAGCAATTTTGCACACTCCTATGGGGAGAACACATGGGGAAAATAGCATGTCCAAACTAGACAATGATGCAAAAAGGGTGGCAAATATATATATGGAATTACCCTCATGTGATCCACATAGTTTCCGCTGTACTCTGACCCATCATGCTGACACGCCCCAAAAGGTCCAACTGAACCAGCGATTAGTGGAGGAAGGCCACCCTGGGAGGGGGAAACCCCATCATTAGTGGATGGAGGTGGGGAATCCCTCCCCTAGCCAAATCTCCACCCACCTTCTGTAGGGATGGGTTAGCCTATTTATGGCACACTTCCTATCAATCACATGACCTAACCTATTTATGGCACACTTCCTATCAATCACATGATCTAACCTATTTATGGCACACTTCCTATCAATCACATGACCTAACCTATTTATGGCACACTTCCTATCAATCACATGACCTAACCTATTTATGGCACGTCTCTTATCAATCACATGACCTAACCCACCTCCTTTCAATTAAATGACCTAACCTATTTATGGCACACCTTTTTTCAATCACATGACCTATTTACCCTAACATTAATGTGATCATTACAAGGGCCTACACCAACACACTTACCAAGAAGGTGTCTCTGACGAAGGCTTCCCTAGCAGCTTTGGCCAGGACCACACTCCTCTCAATGAGGCCAAGGGCATCAGAAGAGCTCACACTGAGGTGTTCACAAAATCCTCCAACACTGGCCTGCATAGTGAACCACTCATATACTTACCACACACACACACACACACACACACGCACGCACGCACGCACACACACACACACACACACACACACACACACACACACACACACACACACACACACACACACACACACACACACACACACACAAACACACACACACCTGGTATGATGCAGTAGTAATGAAAGAGGCCCCAGCTTTGAGGTAGCTCAGGTGGATGTCCCTTATCACCTCAGGGTCTGTGTGAAGGAGGCGAGCACTCCACAGTGGGTCCTTCTGAACAAGGAAATCAAAGGGTTAAGGGTAAAATCACATCAGGTCACTCAAAATTATGCAAGACCCTCTCAAATTTAGTTCCTTTTTCTACCAATTATTAACCTACTATATATATCACAAATTATCGAGTCCCCAGGCCAATATACTTTTGAACCACGTTCGTTTGAAACTTTGACCTTTTGTAACAACAATGCGTAAAGCGGGGGGCGTTCCTTACAATAACCTCCGTAAAATTGTAATGAATGGAATTATTAAAGTACCAGTGGATAGAGCTGTGTTTGCTGTTCATGTATATAACTTAAACTGGAGCGCTTGTTTCTAAACGGCAACGTTATGGTGAAAATACGTTCCGTAACTTTGACGTAAATTTTCAAAAAAGTATATTTATCATTTTTTTCCCAAAGCGCACGATAATTAGCGTTGGTCCTTATCCAACGTGATTGGAAGTAATTGAGTTTGGATTTCTGGTACTTCCAGAGATATTAACTGGAATAGAGAGTAAACACAGAGTTTTCTATACTTGGCAGCGCTTGGTAAGGCACGCCCTCTACCGCAATAATATTTCATTACGCTTGGTTTACATGTACTTGGATATGATAACACAACAGTTTTTAAAACGTGTAGGTACGGGGCGTGCCCTGCCAACTATAGAAAGCTAAACAAACAATCTGTGTTTACTCTCTATTCCAGTTAATATCTCTGGAAGTACCAGAAATCCAAACTCAATTACTTCCAATCACGTTGGATAAGGACCAACGCTAATTATCGTGCGCTTTGGGAAAAAAATGATAAATATACTTTTTTGAAAATTTACGTCAAAGTTACGGAACGTATTTTCACCATAACGTTGCCGTTTAGAAACAAACGCTCAAGTTTAAGTTATATACATGAACAGCAAACACAGCTCTATCCACTGGTATTTCATTCATTGCAATTTTACGGTAGTTATTGTAAGGAACGCCCCCCCCCCCCCCCCCCCCCCCCCCCCCCCCCCGCTTTACGCATTGTTGTTACAAAAGGTCAAAGTTTCAAACGAATGCGGTTCAAAAGTATATTGGCCTGGGGACTCGATAATTTGCACAAAAACATATATATAGTAGGTTAATAACTGGTAGAAAAAGGAACTAAATTTGAGAGGGTCTTGCATAATTTTGAGTGACCTGATGTGATTGTACCCTTAAAGTCAAGGATGAAGGGGTTACTAGTGACAACTAGCAGTGCTTGGGGCAAAGCTAGCCTCAGTGGTAACATGTACCTGGTAGCCTGATTGACTGATTGGGTATATCATGTGACATGTTACCAAATTACCTTCATAGTCACCTGATTGGATACATTTGATCCGTTGCATGGTTACCAGGTCCATATTACCTAACATGAGCATCTGGTGGTGTTATGGATGTTATGCATTACTGTTGTGGGCATGTACGTTCGTTTTCCTCCGTGTGATGATGAAAAGCCTTGACCCCAGCACTGGTAGTCTGGGAACGAGAACGCATGATCTCGTTCCCAGGAACGTGTCGCGGCGCAATACTGTTGCTTGTGAAAATCCAGCGGTACTTACATTTATGTCGAATCCCTTTCTTTCTATTTCAGAGGCAAGCCCGCCGTCCAAGACCCAGTATCCAGATCTCAAATATTCAGCCGACATTGGAGGGGGTGTGGACAAAAGGGGCGTAAATTATTTCCGGCAGCAGGGTTATCCCACCTCGTGGCGCCTGTCAGGTGAGAAAGGCGTGTGGACCACGCGGTACTAATATTATAAGCGCCCCCTTTTTTGCACTCTTCATCATTCTACTTGTTGCAAAGTTAGGGCGAGATGTCGGACGGTCATTTGGGCGAAAATAACTTTCTATTCACCTCAGAAAGTGTCGGAGAAGGACACCCAGGTAGTTACTTCCACGCAGAGCGTATCTTTGTATAGCCGAGCGTGTAATAACTTGATGTTCGCACATTGTGCTGACGTGTTTTGCTTTTGTTCCCTACCGTAGACAAGCTATGTGACCAAGTGTCCGACGCTATTCTCGACGCCTGTCTCGAACAGGACCCCAACAGCAAAGTGGCTTGCGGTGAGTATACGGATGGCTTTGCGCCTGTTGCTCAGCTGTCGTTGTCACTGTCGTTGTCATGTCGTAATACGTGGCAATAAAAAAAAGGGGGGGGGGGGGGGAGGGGCGGTCGTTAAGCGTGTCTTGTCTAGTTACCAGTCACCATTCTAGTTCTTGCCACAATTTCTCGTTTCTACGCGCTCCTGTCACGTAAACACGACCTAATATTCAATCTTTGCCACCATTGGAGTGTTAGCGCGTACAGTTCTTATAGCGACAGCACTAAATCATAACAATCCCTGTACTAGTACACTTGTATGTACTATATTATGAGAGCTTGTTTTGGGGGAAGGGGGGGGGGGGGGTGTAGCGGCGGTGGTCTACTGGGCACGACTTAAAAAATTTTTTTATTTGTTATACTTAACAGTGCAGACCTTATCTATAAGATGACTACTGCCTTTTAGAATAGTTGCTGTAGTATTGCCTTGATACTGAAACGGTTTGATCGCCTATAACCGTTTCATTACAACTTTTTGACTCGTTCAATTGTAGTGATCCTTACCGAGAGTTTACTAAATTCGTAGCCTATGATGGTGTTCGTTATGTTTAGCTAGATAGCGATTTGACTATTGTTTGATTCTAACTAAAGATTTGAACTAACCTTTGCATGAAGCCGCGTGTAATGGTATTCACCATGTGATGTGTGAAAAAAGGTCAGTTCATATCTTTTGGTGGTGGGAGGGTTGTTGACCACCAGCTGCATGTGTCAACGGATAGAATCTTGCCATGAATGTACAATGTAAAGGTGATTGTTGGCCTTCACTTTATTTAGGGGTGGGTGCAGTGGTATGGCTTCACCTTTAAGGGCCTGGGGGTTATACTTATTGTAAAGGTGTTGACTCACTGTTGTCTCTTTGTCATATACACACACTGCACTGGTAGAGTGTGCGACAAAGACTGGTATGGTGATCATCTTTGGTGAAATCACGAGTAACTCTGTGTGTGACTACCAAACCATTGTGAGGAAAACAGTCCAAGAAATAGGTTACGATGATTCAAACAAAGGTATGTTTGTAGATTGTACCACTGATGGTGTATCTGTTAGTAATAGACATGTTGATAATATAAAGTTAATTGTGCTCTAATCCAACACAACTCATTTTAAATATCACACTGCAATATCACTGTGGCTTGCTGTGTTACCTCCTCCCCAGTCCTCAAGGGCATAGTTCTTTTAAGCTCCTATGGGAGCAGTGGAAGAACATTAAATCGCTTGAGGAAACAAAATGGCTGCTTTTGGTTGTGTTCCCTTCCATTGTTAATGGAGGTGGTACTTTTCTGCAGCTAGCAACATCTTAATACTGATAATTTTTATTTTAATGACTTCTGGTCCGTCTAATCATCTATATCTAGGGTTGATTAATAACCGTTTTTAGTAGTGCCAACATCAGTGTTTAATCCAGTGTTGTCTATTTTGTGTGGAGCTTAACCACTAAAATATCATTTGCACTTCCTACAGGCTTTGACTACCGGACATGTAACGTGTTGACTGCAATTGAGAAGCAGAGTCCTGATATTGCCCAGGGAGTGCACGAGGGAAGGAGAGATGAGGATATAGGAGCAGGTGACCAGGTGTGTGAAGGGTGTGTGTGGAGGGTGTGGAGATGAGGTGTGTGTACAGGTGTGCAGTTGAGGTGGCAGTGATGCTTAAATAGAAATTTGACATGATGGTCATTTGATTATATCTATGCACCATATCTGAGCCACCACTAGGTATTGAGTGATCACATGTTACAGTCCATTTTAGTCTGAATGGGCATTATCTAATGTGTACTTTCCCCATTGTGTAGGGTCTAATGTATGGCTATGCCTCGGACGAGACAGAGGAGTTGATGCCCCTTACCATCACACTGGCCCACAAGCTGAACAAAAAGATGGCTGATGGCAGGAGAGATGGCACGCTGCCCTGGGTTAGACCTGACTCCAAATCGCAGGTGGGCTGTAGAAAGGATACGATGTATTGGGGGGGGGGGGGGTGCATTGGGAGATTGTGAAGTAGCTAGTAACACTGTACTTCCATATTTGAGAAGGCATCATTAAGAACTTCTGTTTCGAAAGAAGTCTGTAATCTGAGTGATATATTGACTGCAGTAATTTGTTGGGACATATTCATGATACTTTTTACATTTTTTTTTTGTGTCGTTTCTTTTGTGCTATTGATCACACTATTGTTCTTGTTCCCAGGTTACGGTGGAGTACAGGATGGAGAAGGGTGCCTGTGTGCCTCTGAGGGTGCACACTGTAGTGATTAGTGTGCAGCACTCTGAGGACATCACCTTGGATGAGATGAAGAAGCAGCTGAGGGAGAAGGTTATCAAGGTTAGTGGGCGTGGCAACTGTGGCGTATGATGGAAATGTAGCCAACACTCCTGTGATGTCTATGTTCTTATCGGGTACCAGTGGACATGTTCCCTATGCTGTTTCGTGGGGAGCTGTTCAGATAGTGATGTGTAGCCTCGTGGGCAGGTCTCCTATGTCCTTTTCTGGACCATTATGGAGCCAACCTATCGCATGAGGCAATAGTAACCTGCCAGTTTTATCACAGCCTCCCTTGACCTAACATAAGGAGTCTGTTTCATGCATTGGCAACAGCTATGTGCGTTTATGTTCCATGTTCAGTATTTTGGGTACATGTGTATGTAGCCGATTGGTTTTGGGTAGGATCATGTCAGTTCTCACAAAAAATTGCATGAGTACCTCAAATCCTTTTCATACTTAGCCACATTGTAGAGGTACTAAAGACATGTCAAAATCTAAGTTATTGGGTCTCTCACCTTTAACACTTTCAAATTATGCTTAATTGAAATTTTGACCTTTTATCATAACGTTTGTTGAAAAGGTGGGCGTTTCCACTTGTAGATTAATGAGGGTTGATGATTCTGGACAAATCAGTATATTATTTTGTACAGCATGCTATTACATACATAAACACGTTACAATTATTAATGGTTATCAAAATGGTATACGGATATTGTTGTTTAATGATTTTCAACTTCTATTTTAGTTTTAAAAAGAGTGCCACCGGCTTTTGTCATGAAATTTATACTGGCTTCATCAGCAGACCCTCGCCAACCTGATTTCATAAAAATTAGGCAGGGACCTCTGAGGGTTATTAAGTTGTTAAGTAAAATACTGGAGGATGCTTGTTTTGTGGGGTTTAAACAAACATTATTTCCATATAAGTTACAGGTGGTTTTGATTGAGCAACATGAATGCCATTGAGTTTGCAAACAAGAGTTACTCTTTTACAATGGTGCCCACCAAACAGAGGATGGATTAAAAGTACAGGTAACAAAGCTGAGATCAATATGAATTGTCATGCCCTCGTTACAAAAATACACCTTAATCTAAGCAATGCATTATGCTGCATCAGCAGTGGACACACTATATACCCATCCGCTTTTTGATATGGTGGGATTAGCCTTCATTAAAATATCTATGTGCTTGACAGTATGTCATCTCTGGTAGGAAAGAGAAGGATGGTGATGGGCCAGCTGGATGTAGGAACTGAATCATTCTGTCAGGGTAGCTTAAGCAAGCCACCATGTATCTCTGTATTTAGAAAGCTACCCTGACAGAATGGTTCAGTTCCTACATCCAGCTGGCCCATCACCATCCTTCTCTTTCCTACCAGAGATGACATACTGTCAAGCACATAGATATTTTAATGAAGGCTAATCCCACCATATCAAAAAGCGGATGGGTATATAGTGTGTCCACTTCTGAAGCAGCATAATGCATTGCTTAGATTAAGGTGTATTTTTGTAACGAGGGCATGACAATTCATATTGATCTCAGCTTTGTTACCTGTACTTTTAATCCATCCTCTGTTTGGTGGGCACCATTGTAAAAGAGTAACTCTTGTTTGCAAACTCAATGGCATTCATGTTGCTCAATCAAAACCACCTGTAACTTATATGGAAATAATGTTTGTTTAAACCCCACAAAACAAGCATCCTCCAGTATTTTACTTAATAACTTAATAACCCTCAGAGGTCCCTGCCTAATATTTATGAAATCAGGTTGGCGAGGGTCTGCTGATAAAGCCAGTATAAATTTCATGACAAAAGCCGGTGGCACTCTTTTTAAAACTAAAATAGAAGTTGAAAATCATTAAACAACAATATCCGTATACCATTTTGATAACCATTAATAATTGTAACGTGTTTATGTATGTAATAGCATGCTGTACAAAATAGTATATTGATTTGTCCAGAATCATCAACCCTCATTAATCTACAAGTGGAAACGCCCACCTTTTCAACAAACGTTATGATAAAAGGTCAAAATTTCAATTAAGCATAATCTGAAAGTGTTAAAGGTGAGAGACCCAATAACTTAGATTTTGACATGTCTTTAGTACCTCTACAATGTGGCTAAGTATGAAAAGGATTTGAGGTACTCATGCAATTTTTTGTGAGAACTGACATGATCCTACCCTTTTGTATTTCATCCTAAAGCTTCATAATTGTCATGGTTACTGTGTGTGTGTGTGTGTGTGTGTGGTGTGTGTGTGTGTGTTTTGTACCCAGGAGGTGATACCTTCCAAGTACCTTGACGACAAGACAGTGTACCACTTACAGCCTTCGGGGAAGTTTGTCATTGGAGGACCTCAGGCAAGTGACATGGCGAGAATACGAGTGCTAGCTTATAGTGTTCCTTATATGGTGTGGTTCCTAAAACCAAAGGTGTCACATTTATGTATTGAAGTGTTGTCACCAAATATGGATGTTGTGAGAAACCGGTTTTTATATGGGGTGCTTTTTTGGCATGGTGTCCTGCAAGCTCTGCAGGTGTTAAACCTGGGCATTTCACATCCCCTTGTGTGTTATTTTGATTCAATGCCTTTGAGGTGTGGTTTGGTGATCAGGCGTAGAAATGTTGGTATTAAAAACAATATATATATATATATGGGACAGTTCACGCGAAAATTACCCTTCGCATTTATATATAAAATGTTATAAAATTGCCTTGCGTCTGAATCGCTATAACTTTCAAACGGTTAATGCTATCAGCATCCTATTTTCAACACTTAATACCACACCATTTCTGTGTGGTAAAATACATTTTGGGGTCTTGCACTTGCTCCGTGCTAGTATTACAACGTTCGATACCCCGCTTGATTCATATCCAACATAACTTTCTGTAGGAGTAATGAAATCTCTTCAAATTCGGTTTGTAGGTAGAGAGGTCCTATACCTATCGATTTGTTCTGTTCGTTAATTTTTATGCCATCCGTTATGGAGATACAGTTGAACAAACTACGTGCACATTTTCGCGCTCGATTGGCGCCAATGATTTGGGCAAATTGCGTTCCGCTCAATGTATGGGGAGGCGGGGATTATAACATTGGCGCGAATCAAGCGGGAAAACGTGCACATAGTTTGTTCAACTGTATCTCTGTAACAGATGGCGTAAAAATTAACAAACAGAACAAATCGATAGGTATAGGACCTCTCTACCTGCAAACCGGATTTGAAGCGATTTCATTACTCCTACCGTAAGTTATAGTGGGTTTGAACCAAGGGAGGTATCAAACATAATACTGGCACGAAGCAAGTGCAAGATCCCAAAGTGTATTATACCACACAGAAATGGTGTGGTATGAAGTGTTGAAAATAGGATGCTGATAGCTTTAACCGTTTGGAAGTTATAGCGATTCAGACGCAAGGCAATTTTATAACATTTGATATATAAATGCGAAGCGCAATTTTCGCGTAAACTGTCCCATATATATATATATGGGACAGTGTCCAGCAAAATCGGGCTTGTGGGGTTATAATTTTATCACTATAAAAATTGCATGTTACACTAAACAACGCATCTTTGCAACGGTACAACCTTTACCTTTTAAAGTTTGTACACTTGTTCTTACATCATCTCTCTATGTAGATTTAGATTTTGGCGCTCTAATTATTTTCCATGCCGCGAGTACAAAGATCGCTAACCCAACCGGTTAGAATTCAACATCTCTCCATGTACGAGTATGGAAAACGCATCAAATTTGGGTTGTACATAGAGGAGTCCTGTAGATATTGATTTGTTCTGTTTGTTAATTTCTGTATCATCCGTTACGGAGATGCAGTTGAACAAACTACGTGCATGTTTTCCCGCTTGATTCACGCCAATGATTTTGGCAAATCGCGTCCCGCTCAATGTATGGGCAGGCGGTGATTATATCCTTGGCGCGAATCAAGCGGGAAAACATGCATGTAGTTTGCTCAACTGTTTCTCTGTAACGGATGATGCAAGAATTAACGAACAGAACAAATCAATAGCTACAGGACTCCTCTATGTACAACCCAAATTTGACGCGTTTTCAACATTCGTACATGGCGAGATGTGAAATTCTAACCAGTTGGATTAGCGATCTTTGCACTGACGGCATAGAAAATAATTAGAGCTCCAAAATGGAAATGAACATAGAGAAATGATATGGGAATATGTGTACGAAATACGAAAGGAAAAGGTTGTACCGTTGCGAAGATGTGTGGGTTAGTGCAACGTGCAATTTTTATAGTGATAAAATTATAACCCCACAAGCCCGATTTTGCTGGACACTGTCCCATATATATATATATATATATATGTATGGGACAGTTTCCGCGAAAATGTCACCCTTTAATAACATTATAGTGTTATAAAAATGCTTCTTGTTTGAATCGATATATCTTTTGAACGCTAAACGCTATCGACTTCCTATTTTCAATACCTCATACTACACCATTTCTATATGAATAACTACTTTTTGGAGTCTTACACTTGCTCCACACCAATATTGCAACGTTCGATACCCGACCGGGTTCAAACCCCCTATAACTTTAGGTAGGAGTAATCAAATCGCTTCAAATTCGGTTTATAAGTACAAAGATCCTATACCTATCGATTTGTTCTGTTCGTTAATTTTTATACCATCCGTTACAGAGATACATTTGAACAAAGTACGTCCACTTTTCCCGCTCGATTCGCGCCAATGATTTTGGCAAATCGCGTCCTGCTCAGTGTATGGGAGGCGGGGATTATAACATTGGCGCGTATCAAGCGGGAAAAAGTGCACGTAGTTTGTTCAACTGTATCTCCGTAACGGAAGGCATAAAAATTAGCGAACAGTACAAATCGATAGGTACAGGACCTCTGTACCTACAAACCGAATTTGAAGCGATCTGACAACTCCTACCTAAAGTTATGGCGGGTTTGAACTCGGTCGGGTATCGAACGTTGCGATACTAGCGTGGAGCAAGTGCAAGACTTCAAAATGCAATTTGTCATAGAGAAATAGTGTAGTATGAACTGTTGAAAATAGAAAGTCGTTAGCCTGTAGCGCTCGGAAGATATAGCCATTCAAACAAGAAGCATTTTTATAACCTTATAATGTTATAAAAGGGTGACATTTTCGCGGAAACTGTCCCATATATATATATATATATATATTGCATCATATAGTTCAACTCCACAGGGAGATGCTGGGCTGACTGGTCGTAAGATCATAGTGGACACGTATGGAGGGTGGGGTGGACATGGGGGTGGAGCCTTCTCTGGTAAGGACTGCACCAAGGTGGACCGTTCTGCTGCCTATGCTGCTAGGTGGATTGCAAAGTCTATAGTGGCTGCAAAGATTGCAAGACGTATTTTAATCCAGGTACAGTGCATTAAAGGATTAAGAGATTTGTCTGTTGCCTAGAGCTTTGTATTGCATGTCCTCCTGCGCAAGGAAATTTGGTTCAATCAGGAAATTATGAGTTTGATTGTATGATATGCATGATAAAATTAGCTTTGTTTCAGCAAGAAAATTTGGTTTAATCAAGAAATGAGTTTGATTGTATGATTATGCATGATAAAATTAGCTTTACAACATTTTAAGCAGTTGCCATGTTCCCAAGTGCTCATTGCACAGGTGTGCCTCTATGCCAGTTTTGGGCTATTATGGAGCTCCTATTTGCCTTGGGATAGATCAAATGTGCCCGTTTTATCGCAGTATCTGTGGTGGGCCTCCCACACAAATTGCTGTTTCATGCACTGGCTACAATGTATATACCTTTTTGTATGTATGCTGCTGTTGTTACACAACCTTATGTGGTTGAATAGTCATGTCTGCTGTTACATAATCCTATGATGTTGATGTCATAACATTAGGTCTCATATGCCATTGGAGTGGCCCAGCCCCTCTCCATCTATGTTGACACTTATGGGACAAGTGATAAGTCCAACAGTGAGATTATCTGCATCATCAGGAAGAACTTTGACCTTCGCCCTGGCATGATTGTGAAGTAAGTGTTCAAATGTTGCCTGATGTACTAGTAGTATGATATATTGATGATATTTATAATGGGGCGCATCGTACTTCTTTATAGGGAACTTGATATGAGAAAGCCAATATATCGGCAGACTGCGTGTTATGGTCATTTTGGAAGGTCAGAGTTCAGCTGGGAGAAGCCCAAGAAACTGGTGTTCTAAGTATGGACTTACCCCCACCACTTGGTTTATATACTAAGCACACGTGATTATCTATTTTGTACATGGTGTGTTTTTCTTTTTGTTGTACCTTACATAGCTACAAGCTAACAGCACCTAGCGTCATTATCAATGATACGGTTGGTGTTTAGAAGCAGATTGTTAAATATTTATAAACAAGACTAGCTAGCTCCACTACCAAGCAGATTGTCCGTAGATGAGAAGGGACCGTTTATCAGTCTCATTGCGTGTATTATGCGATAAACATTGCGTCATATTGGTAAACCTGGGAACGAGACTAGTATTACACCATGAGAGGGCCTCTTCATAAACTCCACGGCTGTTTGCGGCTGGAAACCTAGTTTATAAATAGAATGTTACGGTATTAGTTTACATCCTCTTAGCAACTAGCCTAGCAACCTTGTATGCTTCGAAAAGCTCGATGTGTCTGGTATCGGTGGCAGTGTATAAGGTTTGGCAAGTAGCAGTCCTAGATGGATTTCGTGTGCCAAACACGCAACTTCAGTTTTTGGTTCCTGTCTACGGCGCACGTATTAGTTGTGTTACGTTTACAACGAGTGATGAGTGGTGTGCATAAATGGTCACTTTTTCAGCTTCCTGCAGTTTTCTCAGCGATTCTACCTACATATTCGCGTTCCTGTGTCATTATTCAACACGTGCAAAGTAACCAGGTATAATGAATGTTTTTTTCTCGTATTCTATAATATGGCAAAATATGCTGACTTTCGCGTAGTTTGAGCTGAGCGTAGCCGTTTGCTTGTACCGTATAGTCACATAATAGAGGAACATGCAGACCTTTTTACAAGGCTATGCAGTAATTGTGCTGTCACAGAGGCTGCATGTTACATTAGGCATTGATGGAAGAAGAAACCATTTATTGAATGTTAAAAATGAGGCTACTGGCTCATACAAGGCTCATACTGGCTCATACAAGGCTCATACTGGCTTATGTACCAGGCTCATACTGGCTCATACTAAGGCTACTGGCTCATACTGCATGATACTAAGGATACTGGCTCATGGCTCATACTAAGAATATTTGCTCATACGAAAGTGGGATACTGGTCACCAAGGCTACTGGCTCCCACTAAAGCAACTGGCTCATAGTAAGTATCAAATTCAAGGATACTGGCTCATTCTAAGATACTAGCTACCGACACACACACACCACACACACACACACACACAAAACACTGATATACTTATTCACTGGCACACACACAAAGACACACACATCGCTCATACTAAGGATACTGGTTGACAGCTTATTGAGGCTACTGACGCATAACACCCACACACACACAGAAAACATATTCACTGGTACCCACATCACCTTCATCCTTTCACACATCACCCTCACCATCCTCATCCTTCTACACATCATCCTCACACCTCCACACATCACCCTCATCCTTCTACACATCATCCTCACACCTCACCCTCACCCTCCACACATCATCCTCAACCTCCACACATCACCTCACCCTCCACACATCATCCTCACCTCCACACATCACCCTCACCCTCCACACACCACCCTCACCCTCATCCTTCCACCTCCACACACTACCTTCCACACATCACCCTCCCCCTCTACATATCACCCTTATCCTTCCACACATCACCCTTATCCTTCCACACATCACCCTCACCCTCCACACATCACCCTTATCCTTCCACACATCACCCTTATCCTTCCACACATCACCCTTATCCTTCCACACATCACCCTCCCCCTCTACATATCACCCTTATCCTTCCACACATCACCCTTATCCTTCCACACATCACCCTCACCCTCTCCACACAGCACTCTCATCCTTCATGCATATATGATAAAAATATTAATACGGGTATTGATGTTGAAATTAATGCACTAGGTATGTTATTAAAATGTCTTTTTACTGAAATGATATCGACAACTTTATACAGTTCTACCAAATTTATTTTCCCACTTCTACAGTAACCTCTAAAATGCTCATACTGGCTTCACATGTGGTACCCTTATTAAAAAGATGGTGAATTGGCTTTGTCTTTTTAGCTAGGGAGCAGGGTATTGAAACTTTCAGGGTATTTGGGTATTAACCTATACTTCATTACCCTTGTTTGCACATACGACTCCATAAAGCACCAATTAATGTAACTTCTAGGCCTGAAGTAAAACACTGCAGCTAGAAAAGTAAGCAGTTGTAGGTGATTATAACGTCAATCGTTTATGTATACATTACCTCCCTCCCACATGCACACTGTATAGCACCTTACTTCCCCCCAAATAACCAAAATAGAATATTGGTTTAGCTTCATTGTGCACGCTGCCACCAAACACACGCTGCCACCAAACACACACAACCACTTACAACAACCACAACAAGACGGTCACAGCCACCAAGGCTTGATCCAACCACACACACATAACACCACACAGCATTACAAAACACCACACAACCTTTAGAGCGGGGGCCACAAACAAAATTTGATTTAGAGGGGGTGGGCCCACACCCCCTCACGGAAAAAACCCACAGTGAGGAAAAACCCATTTTTTGGGAGAAAACCTCAAAGCAGGAAAAATAACCTAACAATCGCTCTGCAAACAGGTCCACACACAATTAGTTCATAGAAAGATCCAGCCAATCTTCCAGGTCTACTCCGTGATCAAGTGTTGCACCTATAGGACAGATAAAACACCACCAAACCAAACAAACAACAAGAAAAAGTTTGCAGCACGTGCACGCAAGCTTAGAATGAACACTCATACTAAGGTACCAGCCTTTTAAACTCCCAACCACGTGGCCCAATCACGTGCTATACAACCAATCACATTTGGGAGGGAGCTAAATTTCTGCCTAATTCACCGTGTTCAAACGTCAGAAATGTATATCTCCCTCCCACATGCACACTGTATAGCACCTTACTTCCCCCCAAATAACCAAAATAGAATATTGGTTTAGCTTCATTGTGCACGCTGCCACCAAACACACACAACCACTTAGAGACACAAAGAACGGGGTGATGCTTAAATGCCCAATTTCTTAGAAACCTCCAGACGCCTTTCCACTGAGTCTTTTACATAACTATCTTTGGCTGTTTCGGACTTCCAACGACCATGACGCATGAATAGCCTGTGCTCTACACCTGCATTAGCTGCTGTAGTGGCCCTGCCTGCCCGAAGGCTGTGCATGCTAAACAAAGTGGGGTCATAACCTAACTGTGAGATTTTGCTTAGCAGCAGTTCTCTCAACCTAGTGTAACTTAGCCCTCCAGTCTTCCTCAATCGCTCTCCAGCTTTTGTTGGAGTTACTCCACGAAACACAAAACCTTTGTGTGTGCTTTCCAATTCCCCCCTATGGAAATATCTTTCCATCATGGCTACTGGGCAGGTTGGCAAACCTGTACGTGCAATGACTAGGGATGTTCCATCCCGAAATTGATCAGTCTTACTAGATTGTACCCTAACCACCATGCTCTCACTGTTGAAGGTGATGTCCTCACACTTAAGCCTCCGTAACTCAGGGTCCTCTAGATTGCTGAGCAATGGCCACATGCCTGAGGAGAATATGTCTGCAGAAGAGAAAGGGCTGCAGTAAGTCATGCCAGTATGCTTAATCAACTCAAACACTGGTATGTCACAGCCACCGAGGCCTAACCATACCCAACAGTAACCTTTCCGCCGAGGATCGGAAACTGCCACAACAAACACTGGTATGTCACAGCCACCGAGGCCTGACCATACCCACCAGTAACCTTTCCACCGAGGATTGGAAACTGCTAGCCACCGAGGCAGGGATTCACTAGCCGCTAAGGCTGACAATTACACACATATAACCACTACTGAAAATACACACACAGCACCATTGCACGCAAGGCTGACAAAAGGCTGACAACGGCACCTAGCTGCCCAATTAGCCACTATGGCTGATAATTGCACACATAGCCACTGATTATAGGCTGGGAATACTAAGGCTGACCATAATACACACATAGCCACTAAGGCTGACCATAATACACACATAGCCACTAAGGCTGACCATAATACACACATAGCCATCAAGGCTGACACATAGCCACTAAGGCTGACTGCACACATATAGCCATCAAGGCTGACTGCACACATATAGCCATCAAGGCTGACACATAGCCACTAAGGCTGACACATAGCCATCAAAGCTGACACATAGCCATCAAGGCTGACACATAGCCATCAAGGCTGACACATAGCCACTAAGGTTAACAATACACACAGCCAATAAGGCTCAAAATACACAAATAATCACTAAGGGTAAAAATACACAAATAGCCAATAAGTAAGGCTGACTCCTTTGGCTCTTCTCATATTAAAGTACAGCATTTAACGCACAAGTCCTATAAACCTGGATAGTGGTCCCCTTCAGTCATTGGCCCTCAGACTTATTAGGCAATGCACACATATAATACTAATGCCCATCACAAACATACCCAAGGCCACATTACTTTGTCCACATAACACAATGACCATCCCCATGGCAACCCAAGCACTTATATCACCTTACTGTGATGATATCCCAACGGTCTAATGCAAAAATCCACTGACTTGTACTGCTTTCCAAAGTTATTGACATGCATTAGATCACTTATTTCCTGATTGGTTTGGCTATTGCAATACCTGTGAAGGTGACACATTCACCACCTCCCCTTCTCATTAATCCCCTGCACCACGTGCCCACACCCGTGTAGAAAAGGATTCGGACATGCGAAGTCAGTAGGCCTCACGCATAACCTACGCCTCTTAGCTCGCTTCAGTTCCACTAGTATTTCCGATCCCGCCTCTACATCCGCGCGAGGTCGCCATCCTCGTACTCATCCACCCGCGGATTCGGACCGACGGCTAACTTCTCAGTTCAATTTCTATCTGCGGGTACGAAGATCTATACCTTCATTCTTTTCCTTCAGTGCCAAATCCAACCGCGGTAACCCCAACCGCTCTTCCGAGAGGGAAGACTTCGCATCCACCTACTCCACGCACGCCATAGCTGTCGCCATCTTGTCCGCCACCAGCTGCTTGCTTATAGAACCGGGCTGGAGTTCGTTCCCTCGCTTCTTTGACATGTAAGGTTCTTTTCTGCCGGCGCTCCTTTCCAGCCTCAACGTTGTTTCTTCTTGACCCTGCCTAACGATCTTTCATGCCCTGGAGAAGCTGGTCTACTGCTTCCTTCTCCATTTTACGCAGCAACAAGAAAAAGTTTGCAGCACGTGCACGCATATGGGGGGTGATCACTGCCATAATTCGACACGCGCTCGCTTTTCGTATTCGGGTCGCGCCATCTCGTATTCGGGTCGCGCCATCTCGTATTCGGGTCGTGCCGTCTCGTATTCGGGTCGTGCCATCTCGTATTCGGGTCGTGCCGTCTCGTATTTGGGTGGTGCCATCTCGTTACAGCTCCGTAACAGTACGTTAGGTAAGAACGTTCTGTTACAGCTCCGTTACAGACATGATACCTCTTAGCCGTTTATTTGTGATTGCATAATACCATTGCCATCGTTCCGTACCAGGGTTTGGATCCAGGGAATTTGTTTTACTTAATTGTATATAATCAGCCATGCTTATGAGCGCCGGCTGTACGCTCAGCTTCCTCTCCTCTCCGTGCATTCGACAGTACGTAAGAACGGTACGTTCTGACCATAGTACATACTGACACATGCGTAGGGTACTGTCGTTAAGCTCATGCACCAATGAGAACCCGAGAGTGACGTGTCCTTTGGACCTCTGCTCACTTTGCATCGATCTTCTAATTTAACAATAAGACCGGTACCATGCAGATCATGTATATAACCAGCTCGCAGACACACCCCACCTACAATAATACTAGGCCTAGTACTCTCGTGTTCTAGTATACTTCTCTGTTATACCCGGTGAATGCCTGACGACGACACAGATGTGTTTGTGTGACAGTACATATGTTAGGGGTTTGTGAACACTTAAGTGACTTAACATTTTTGTGTGTCATTAAAAATTTTTTAGTTGCATCATAGATATTTAATTAATATCTATGGTTGCATGTATATGCAAGCAACTGCAAAATGAGTTCCATCACAGCAATACGTCTGATGGCATCTAACCATTTTCCTGGAGCTAGCCAGCAATCCTCTATACAGACGTCTGATGGTAAGTGGGGAGTATGAGGGAGAGAAATTAGCAGAGGGAGTGGTTGAGAGATGTAGGGAGGGGTCAAGAATGGTAGAGAGGGAGGGAAGGGACCACAAGAGGGAGGGGTCATGAGGGGGAGGGATGAAAACAGGACAATAATAAAATTTGGATTTTTAATTTTCATGTATGTACATGACTGGATGTACATGTACCTCTGTTCCAAACTGGAAGGTGGTACTAGTAGCTGCCTGGAGTCATCTTGATGAAGTCATCAACACCACAGCTGCCACAGTCATATTAAGTAATGTTCTGGCGCACGCTGCTGTACTTGAGGCGCAGGGGGATGGAGAGAGTTCAGCCTGCTAGCATGGAGGGAGGAGGAACATTTTGACTAGGACATCACACCCATCCTTACATGTTCATGTGTACACAACTGTGCAGTAACATATGTACATGTAACTGCATGCACAATAACATGTGGTGTTAACTGAGTTACACATATTTGTATACAAACACCTTGATTGCATCCTTAGCAGAGCTCTCATTAGATTTATGATGGCACTTGCCTGGTAAAATGCAGTGATATATAAATATTATACACACATGCAAAAGTGGCACTTTTGAAATAGAATATCTTTAAAAGTACCATTTCTCTTTCTTGCCTTTCTTAAAAAATTCTATAACTTGGAGTTTTGCCAGGTCGTCCAAGTTTCCAATATTGCAATCTGTATTGTTTAGGAAACTTGGTGGACATCAAAATAAATTATTGGGATCCTACATGTAATGCCACAATTTAGTAGAATGTCCAAATGTTTTATATAATTATAATGTAGATATCATTGATTTTCAGCTGGTGGTTTGTTATTCATGGAGGCATTGATGGCTATAGTCGTCGAATCATATACCTACATTGCTCCAATAACAATCGAGCAGACACAGTTCTGCAGTTGTTTCTTGCATCTGTAAGAGAATTTGGGCTACCAACCGGAATCCATGCAGACAGAGGTGGAGAAAATACAGAAGTTGTTCAACTAATGCTACAACATCCATTACATGGACCAGGTAGCTTTATTACTGGTCAGTGTCCACAATCAGTGTATTGAGAGGTTATGGAGAGATGAGTTTACACTGTGCACACAATCTGTTCTATACCATGGAAGCGGAGGGGCTGCTAGATTGTGAAAATGAAGTACATGTCTGTTGTCTCCATTATGTATTTTTAAGTTGTATCGATAATAGCTTACAAGTATTTAAGGAGGCATGGAATCAGCATCTTCTAAGTTCTGAAGGCAACCTTTCACCATGCCAGTTATGGATCAGTGGGGAATCTAATACAGAAAGCATACCTGAGGTATGGCATTTTTGATATTGGAAAAATTGTGCATACATTTTAAAATCACTAAAAACAAGACACAAGCACACAACACTATATAAACCAGATAGCTTATAGGTGTCTGATGTTTCACACCTACCTAATAGTTGTGTGTTTGTTAGCAGAACTCAGCATATGTGCAGCAATCTTATAACTTGCAGGCAATGCCTGTGGTTAAGACTTGACTGAAATACTTCATTTCAACGTTAGGCTACCTGACTTGCTGTGAAGTCCTTTCTACTGTCCCGCATCAGCATGTAGCATGGCCTTGATTGATGAATGTAGAATTTTATTTGAATGTACACTCTAAAGTCATATAGTTTCGGCATGCAGCTGCAGAGCTCTGAAGCTGCATGCCAAAACTATATGACTTTACTGTATGGTGTTGCTATCAACACCATACAGGTAATATATTGTATGCCTAATAGCTGGTTACTAAGACTTGCCCGCACAATAATATGCTTACCCCAGCTATACTGTATACAGATATGACTTGAAGGGAAATAAATTTGGTACATATACTTACACACATGATTATGTGAATTATATATTGTTTTGCAGGAGGATTTGAATACTTATGGTATCGACTGGAATGGTCCACTTGCTGTTTCCAGAAATGATGATGATTATGAAGTCACAGTACCTTATATTCAATCTATAGCTCCTTTACCAGATGGTGACTTGCAGGAAACTGTTCACCCTCTTGACCACAGTTGTAACCATCGAATTGACTTGTACATGACAGCTTTGCAATTTGTTAGTAGTAGATTGTAAGTGAACGTTGAAATGTGCAATTTGTTACTAGTAGATTGTGGAGAAAGAAAATGCATGTGCATGAATGAAACCTTTTTTTTTCACCATATTATTTCCTGCATGAAATATTGTCACGTAAAAGTTCATGGTTGTGGAGATACTATCGTTAAACACTGCCTTTTTTTCTTTCCTTTTTTTTTCATGGGAGGGGGCCTGGGTGTTGTACATCATGTGTATAGGGGCAAAATTACAATACAAACCACTTTACATTGACTGTAAATTCATTTTGGGAATCACTTTTTTCAGTTATGTTCATGCAATTACACAGTAATTTTACAGAGGATTTTAAAATAAAGTGGATCCATTATTTCTTTTCTGGTGTATATAACCATGCCGTGGAGCAAGCCGTTCTGAAGGCACATGCAGTCAAGGCTAAGATAGCTAGATACTATACCATGCAGTTTGGTAACATAAGAGAAATAGAATTCACTACTCTATACGGTATCTCCATCCCTCTCCCCTGCATGCAGCCCCACAGCATGATACTGAGGACGGTTTATGTGTTGGTTCTTGTGTCACCAACAACGCAGCTTCAACTTGAAAACTGTGATCATTGACAAATAATTCGACAATGAAATATCGCGATATAGACGATATCGGCAAAGAACCATATCGCGGCAGCACTAGCTACAATACAATTCCCTTGAGTGATCACTCAATATTTCCGAAACAACACCAGAAATTGGATATATGGATACAAAACATTTTATTGTGCCTTGTAAAAGAACATGTTAACATTAAATGAAGACACCAAATCAATCTACCTTGTATGAAATAATGGCTTCTTGTAGAATACAAATACAGTAAGATATCTGAAGCTTCCTCCACTATAGTGCCGGTGGTTGCACTATTGAAAGCACTGATGAATGAGGAGGCTAAATATGGGAAGGAGTAATCAAGGCAATATATGCATGACTACATTTACATTTCAGCAATTGTCGAATGGAATAATTCAAAAACTGAGGTTTCTCTGCATGTGAATGATGATTTATTCTTAACTTGTCACTAATTTTTTGGTCTCTTGGTTTGTAAAAAAATTTTTTAGAATCCACAATACATGTAATAGTACACAAAGTTCAATATACATCATAATAAATAATTATTACTGAAAACATGATAAAAATGTCACTTTGTTGTCCGTGTACAGGAATTGATTGCTGCTCCATCATCAAACCCTAGACCACAATCGCCAATTTGTTGGTCTCTATAATTAAATGATTCATTTTAGATACTACCCCCAAATAGCACTTTTAATGTCATAGCTATAGATAATTCTCTTGACTGGTATACTCTGAGGTATGAGTCTCATTCATTAATTCAAATTAAAAAAACCTTCATCAGTCCCTTGCAGCATGCATGGAGGTATACTTCTGAGATGCACTTCAGTCTAGCTACTAGGATGCACTGCACTTCAAGCTGCTAGGATGAACTGTACTTCTAGCTGCTAGCTGATAATGCATGCAGCATAATATTTAATTGTATGTGGAATAAACACCAAAGTAAAACTTTTGAGATGTGACTAGAATTACAGCGAGCTTATAACCTGCAGGTTTGTATCCCAATGGCGCTGTGTAGATATATGCAGCCTACTTGCTATCAAGGCTCAACATATACTTCACTTAGGCCATGCACCAGATTTGCTGTGAGGTCTTTGTTGTCCGACTCCCACATGTATATGATGAATTTGACACTGGTCAGTGCGAAAGCAAGGGCCATGATACACTGAAAAACATACAGTCCTATATAAAATATTCAGTGACCGTGTTTCGCATGCAAATGTATGTAATATTAACATGCAGTATTATTGTTTCAATTAAATTATGCATAATAAAATAGATATCTTACATCCCGTGTTACATGCGTATGATTACTTTGCATTGTATAGTGCATAATGTATTATCTTATACATGTATACATTGCAGGAGGATTTGAATATGTATATGAAATGGTCCACTTTCTGTTTCCAAACAATAAAATGATGATTATGACTCGGTTCGACACAGTACCTTCCATAGCAGATGGTGTACAGCCGGCACGACTTACGTTCATCCTCTTAACAACCATATGCATAGCATTGCATTTGTCAGCTTTGCAGTGATAAATTTGTTGACAGATAAGTGAACCGGTGATTAAATATTAATGTCAGCTTTGCAAACTGTTACTAGACAATTGTGCCGGGTGAAAAAACAAGTGAATACATTGTATAATTGGGGGTGATTATGAAAAGGCCTCACAATGACACCATTAAGATACAATGGAAATGCACACATAAATTGAACACACATTCTTAGCAATAAGTAAACTACACGTCTAGAAACAATGC
This sequence comes from Spongilla lacustris, assembly GCA_949361645.1. Taxonomy (NCBI): domain Eukaryota; kingdom Metazoa; phylum Porifera; class Demospongiae; order Spongillida; family Spongillidae; genus Spongilla; species Spongilla lacustris. The sequence goes on from OX442430.1 coordinate 1,236,786, forward strand.
ACATGACAAAGAGAAACGGACAATGGCTCGAGATCATGTTGGCATAATTATAACTGAACAGGATCTATGCATGGACCCAGCTCAATTGAGAAGAATCAATTCTACATTTTTATTGTTGATGGATCTTTTTGCATGGAATTGTTCCCAACTGATAACATATACAAGTAAGTACAAAACCATTCCGGCTTTAGAAAGTTGGTGTTTTCAAAATTATCCTATATGTAGCTTATGATAAACTACAACTTGCTAAATATAGGGCTTTATTATTGTTAGACCATTGTTTCGCAGTCTTTTATACTCCATCCTATAGCAGCTTGAAGTGCAGTAAATCTAGCAGCTAGAAGTGCATGCTTGACATCTCAAGTTAGTACTCTATAGAAGTACCTCCATGCTTGCTAAAGGTTTTTTTTAAATGAATGGAGACTCATCCCTACCAGTCGGGTCAAATGTGATGCCCATGGGATATAGCTATGACATTACAATTTTTTTTTTTTTTCATCATGGAGTCCTGCCACAATGATCATACTGCTGGTAACCTAGCTTATAAATAAGGTGTCAGAATTAACGTTTTTACTGGCCTAGCTGGTGCTCGCATGCATGACAGGTGGCAGCTGTTTTGGCATGTCCAGGGAAAGTGATTAGCATCAAAATGATAAAAGTTTAACAGCAAGACGGGGAAAATGACCTGGCTTATTTTGCAACAGCTATAGCTCACCCGGCTAATATATGCAACATGGTCATTGTATGTTTCAGCAGAGTGAAATTAGTCAGAATTTATTAAGATACTCTCCATGCAAGTTTCCAGTGGAGAAAAATGAAGAGAAGAGTTAGTGTTAACTAGCTGAATTAGCAACTGAGTATAGAAATTTTCTGAATGCCTATTGACAAAAGGAAAATGATTGACTGTTCAGGATGCAAGGAGTGGTACCACTGGACTGTGTGACGGATATTCTAGAAAGAGCCTCAAATGAGTTGGATCGTGTGTGGTCTTGTACTTCATGTAAGAGATGAAACTGAATATGAATACTGACCTATATAGCTCATAAACATTGATTGTGATACTGCTCATTCCTGTCCTTGATGTATTAATTTATGTTATGGCAGCTCATATTGAAATCATAGGGCACATCAATTCGTGGCGAAGAGCAAACTGTCCTGGGACACATTTAATTCCTTGGCCTACGAGTTAATTCAGAATTTAACTGACATCTATACGTTACGAAACTTGTATAGGTCATGAGGGTAAATTGTCCTCCCCCCCCCCCCCCTCCCCCCCGTATAGAATGTAACTACATTCCACACTAGGATGACTCGCCCGATTGTTTTCCTATACTGTTCTTCCTGCCTACAGCGTTCTCATTATGTCATCCAAACTAATAACATCTGCACAGCTGAACGTGATGATAATGATAGCTCATTACTGAAGTACGTGTCTCAATAATAAAAAAGCACTATCTTTATTAGTTAATCAGCTCACAATCTTTTTTATAATTTGCTAATCTTTAGCCGATAAGGTGAAGTGCAGAAGGCATATTAATCTATTATTGGGACACATATCATGCTAAGTAAAGGCAGGCGGTGAAATGTCTGCATCCAAATGTTTCTTATAATATTATTCAGTACTGTTTGAATGGGACATACTGGCTACATTTTTGGTCAAGGAAAGCTGATGCTTACAAGCAATATAGATTATAAAATTTATAAATCATATGGCGGATTATGCTAAATAACAATCTGATTAATGGATCATGGAATTACCTATATACCAATCAACACTGTCAGAGGATGTAACAACAGTAAGTGGCAATTACTTCCAATGCGTGTGTGTACTTTCCGTAACTGATCAGTAATTAAATGTAAGCCATCTTCGCCACTTGTCCAATTAACACTCCATGCAACATGGGGGATTTAGGCGGTACAGGTTGCAATATTTCTATCTTCGTATCACTGAACAGGCTTGGGTAGTAAAAGGACATCCAAGTAATTAGTTTGGGAATAACCTTTGCATTATATAACCTTATTCCTGAAGTATATGGATCTTATTTATCTCAATATATTTCAAACTCTCATATCAGATTTCAGCCATGCATTATATATATATTTTTAATGAAATGCTCGTGTATGTGCTAAGTAATGCTTTCAACTGGTGAGAATTTAAAGAACAAGAGCTCCACTTGCTGAGTACAGTGTGTGATACGAAAATACTACCAGTCCACCACTTCATACCCATATCATATTGGGGTTGCATAAAAGGTTTCCCAGCTTTGAAATAAATGTAATATATTAATATGCACAAGTAGGTTACCAGAATACAATGTAATACAAATTCCAACAGTGGTCAGTACCATTTCAGGTGCATTCAGCAAAAAAGTGTTCCTCCATCATGGATGTGCACTAATTATCAATCTGTGTAAGTAGCAAGTAGATTGTGATATTATTTATCTTGGCGCGAATTATTGGCCAGCGTTTAGCTACTAGTACTGACTATGAATCTATGACACCGGCTCATTCAAGGCCTTTTAAAAAATCATCTTCTTATATTGCTTCGAAACTTGCCTAAAGTCGCCCTAAACTTTAAATAGCAAGTTTGCTCCATAGTTGTTAACGTTTGACATCAGTCATGACATGAACTGTTCAACGTTTTATCCGAAACTACTTACCAGTATCAAATGAATTCACCGTAGACCACAAAGCCACGTGCGCGTATTAAAATGGCGTCGCGACAACAACAAACGCTCGCAGTCCGACCTGGCAGACCAGGGTGCGAAAAGCACTTGAACACTGCAGAAATACTCCGTTGTGGAAATTTGGAGTCATCATTAAGACGGTACATGATGAAACCCGAGCTCACAGCGACGTAATTGGTATTAACGTGTTTAATATTAACAGATGACGAGGAAAGGGGCTCAGATTTGTTTTTGGATCTGATCACATGCAACATCAGGGCTCAATATGGATGTGGCTTTGCTATGACGTAAGTCAAGCGCATGTAAGAGACAGTGGTTGTTCTGAAAGATGAAATGGGGAGAGCTAGAGAGAGCGGGAGAGAAGACACGTGGTATCACCTTGATTTACGTGCATTATTCCCCTTCATTAATTTCACTATCAGTATGTAAGGTGCTGCACTATTAGTGTACTGCACGTAGCAGTAGGGTTTCTGAGCTTAGCATCTGCTGATCATTACCCATGCAATGCAACACATAGTTGATTACATCATTTCTGTGTTGTTTGGAAGTTAGGTGTTCTATTTCAGTTTGGGGAGGCTGTATGACATTGATGAGCAATGTGGGTTGCATGGTAGAAGCACATGCAACTATCATTGTGTGCTATCTCTGGTCTGATGTCATCCTAATCTCTTCCCCCGCCCCCCCCCCCCTCCCCCCCCTTAGGAGATGAATTTGATGCTGTGTCAGTGTAGGGCATGGGATCCACCTACAGCATTGTGAACTTTCAGAGTGCATCAAAGTCAGGCTACACAACACAAGTTGATGCCCACTGAGTGATTGTGTGTGTGGGACTGTTGTGGATATGAGGATGGTAAGTGTTCTGTGTGGGGAAGCTATGTGATATATTGTATATGATGCATGTGTGAGGTATCATCATTTGTGCAATTGTGTGATATTCTCCCTCAAGAGTATCGAAATGAATTTGATGTGTAGGGCATGTGGTCCACCTTTGAGTTATTAAGTGTGTGGACGAAAGTTGCTAAACGTGAACGAGACAGCACTTGCGAGTAACTTTAACGTGAACAAGACAGCACTCTTGTGGGTACTCACTTGTGCTTGCGTACATGCATATCAGTACTTTTTAACCATGCCATGTAGCTTATTACTTACACACATGCATATTGTTTATGCTGCATGCATATTAACCGCTAGAATGTTCACCTGCACAAAGTGCAGGTATAAGTATTGGGCTACCTGCTAGCTGAAAAAAGCAACCTGTATATTTGAAACCCTGTAAATTCTACTAAGGGGTGCTCAAAGCTCCACGCGCACATACTGGCCAGACTGTCCATGCAGCACGGGTCATGTCCTCACCAAGGCAATAGTTAGCTCCTTGACTTGGATTCACTAAATGGTATACAGCAAGTGAAGGAATACATACATCATATGGGACAGTTTCCAAGAAAATGGCCCTTCGTTTATGATTATAAAATCTTATAAAATTGCTTTGTATTTGAATCATAATAACTTCTGAATGGTTAAGGCTATCGACTTCCTCTTTTCAACACTTCGTACCACACCATTTCTCTACGGTAAAATACATTTTGGGGTCTTGCACTTGCTCCGTGCCAGTATTGCAACATCCGATACCCCACCGGGTTCAAACCCGCCATAACTTTCTGTAGGAGTAATCAAATCGCTTCAAATTAGGTTTGTAGGTAGAGAGGTATCGATTTGTTCAGTTCGTTAATTTTTATGCATCCGTTACGGAGATGCAGTTGAACAAACTTCGTGCACGTTTTCCTGCTTGATTCGCGCCAATGTTATAATCCCCGCCTCCCCATACATTGAGTGGAATGCAATTTGCCCAAATCTGTGGTGCAAATCGAGCGCGAAAATGTGCACATAGTTTGTTCAACTGTATCTCCGTAATGGGTGGATAAAAATTAACGAACAGAACAAATAGATAGATATAGGGCCTCTCTACCTACAAACCGAATTTGAAGCGATTTGATTACTCCTACAGAAAGTTATGGCAGGTTTGAACCCGGTGGTGTGGTATGCAGTGTTGACAATAGGAAGTCGATAGCCTTAACCGTTCAGAAGTTATTATGATTCAAATATTATAAGATTTTATGATTATAAACGAAGGGCCATTTTCTCGGAAACTGTCCCATATAATAATATAAAGGCCAATGTACACAGCGTATACAAACATAATGGAGAAAGGCTGTGTATAGAGTGCATTAAAAATGGCTGAGAGTTGTATCTTGCATGAAACATTAACACATTTGCTTTTTTTAATCACACTAACTAACTGTTAATCTCCAGGCATTGGTCCTAGATCTAGAACATTGGTGGTCCTACATCTAGGACTACTACATTTCAACTTCGAAGTTAATTCAAATAAGCATTGTATATTTCAACTTATCGTCTCCAATCTTAGTTGGATAAATAGTAGTTAAGAAGAAAACACTTTAATGATAGATTGTCACCTACGCATACATGTAGGCATTGCAAATCACTTTTTGTTTTCCAAACAGTGAACAAACAATTTAGCCAACATTTGAAATAATGAGGATCAATTTACCAAAGAAGGCTACTTGCAAAGTGGCGGCAGAAAACAATGCCAACATGCTGCTAGTGCTATGTATGCTGTTGGTGCACGCCCCTCATTTAGCTGGAGTTCCGATTTGCAAAAAACTTACAAGAAGCATTCTTCGCTTTTTTAGGCAGATATAATTTTTAACTCTTTTTGCCAAACACACACGATTTCCTACCTTTCATTAGGAATTGTAGGCAATTTTTGTACACTCCTCCATCTTAATTGTGTATCTAAAGAGCCAATGGTAGAATGAGCTCCAAAGCAAATTAAAAAACGAAGCCTTATGATGTTACATTATTCAAGTTCAACATTTTATATGGTATTGAATGCAAGGACCATAGGTTGCAATAGAACACCTACACGTAGGCTAAAACAGCACTTTTTGTCTACAAGGCTACATGTAGGTGTTTGTTCGATCTACCATTAACAATTCATTTATTTTTCGATATTACTGTAGCAGAATGAGTTTTTTTTGTAAATTAAGTGGAGAAAGTGAATCAGTTGTTTTTTTTTTTTTTTTTTTTTTGCTTTTAACTTCACACCCATATGTGCTCTATTTCAGGGGACATACATTGTGCTTCAAACTATAAATGATTGCATTTACATGAAGAGTAAAATTAGCATTCAGGAGGAGAATTTATATTTGAGCTAGCCATAGTGAGTTTATGAGCACTCTTTCCATTAACCAATTACATTTCATGATTTTAATACACAAATGTAGGGTTATTTATCACCGCATCCACGAGAAACGCGGGGAAATTTAGTCTATTTTGGGGCAAACTGAAAAATGATTAATTTCCTCTAGATAGAATTGCTTGGTTTTAAGTGGAGATTTCACTACATGTACTGTTATGAGGCATGTTGCATTTTTTGTATCTCAAACAGACATACCATTGGCTCGAAACATCATTGCATAGTTGATTGGTTCTAGCGTTATCGCGTACGAGGTACAGATTTTTAAAATAACATATTGCTTCTAGAGCATTACAATAAATGCGTAAAAACTGTATGAAACTATGTGAAAATGGTTTAAAATTATGGCTCTAAGTTATCAACTCTCACGGTCAGTGTGATATGCAGTGCAAGGTAATGAAATAAGAAAACGGCATTACCGCGAGTGAATTTTTGCGTGGGCAGACTTCAAGAATCTTTCTTCCTGTTTTACTAAATAACATACCATGACTCTATCCAGACAGGTACAGACTGTATGTTTTGGTAGAACTTGCAAAACCTGCCTTCGCTGGCACTTTGGATAACTTGCAAAACCTGCCTTCGCTGGCACTTTGGATGAGTGGACCACACCCCCTGTCTACTGCGAGCGAAAATGTCTTGTAACTACTGCTGAAATCGAGTGCAATAGAAGCTTTGGCTTGTTTTTATGTACCCTCCTATAGTTGTATAACCCAGCAATTTTGATTCAGTAATACTCAAGGTGGTGGGAAACATTACCCTGAAAAAAGTGTATGCGAGGGCATTTACCACATCACGTACCCATTCGATATTTTCATGTAACAGGGAGTTATTTATAGAGCACCATTGCAGAAAAAGTATAAATTACTATTTACAAATGGGTGAGCTTTCTGATCATATTTTTTTCCAGTCAAAAAAACGATAGGAGGGAATTATCAATATTCACAAATGCCCCAAAATTTCCCCATGTCTCTCATGGATGCGGTGTTATAAAGGGTTGAAATGGATATAAAATAGTAATTACACATACATACTTTGAATTGGTTAACCCTTTCTCATCACGGATTATTGAATACCATTATTGTGTTTGCAGCAATATTACTGCAACCAACAACAGTAGGAGCATTTCGAATGGCATGCTGTGCACTTTCATTGCACATAAGGTGTTGATTCAGTTTTCATCTGATACATTGGTTGTACATAATTAGTGGTGAGTAGTGTGACCGTCATAGGCCTAAAATGCAGAGAAAAAATAATACAAATACATACATGTACATCTAGAAATAGAATTATAGTTGCCTCCTCAATGACTTCCTCTTCATTTGAATGTCGGCAAACTGTTCGCCCATCTTCTAGATATTCATTAAAAATCAGCTGGTGACCCAGTTTGCCAATGAATGCAATAAAGCTGTCAACATCTTTGGGATCTGAAAAAGCCTGCTCAGACTCATATTTGTAGGCCATATAGGCATCAACAGTGCAGATCCCAAAAAATGGTTCCAAACATGTGATACCACCAACAGTCAGTGTACCATGTCACATTCCATTGCCAGCGAACCTTGGTGCAATATCGACTACACTAACGTTTTCACAATCATGTGCGGTCGTTTGACATGCTACCTCTTATGGTGACATGGGTGAATGCTCGGCTGTGGAGCCGCAGTTTGATATGATGAATTTGAGGTTCTTCTTGGCCTGTATGGACAGTTGTTGCCTCAAGCAGAATGTGATCACCAATTCATATCCTCAGACTCTCCTGTAGCCCACATGGTTAATAAATGCTTAGGGAAACCTTAAGTTGCTCCATGGCTGTTTAGAGCCTCCAGTGTTTTCACCGAGGAAAAGGCACTATTGACATGTACAACATGCAAGGATCCAAAATAGTGCTATGTTAATCGTAAGGTGCCCCCCCCCCCCCCCCCCCTCACGTCATTGCATCACATGCAAGCCAAGAATTATTTTATTTTATCTTATTTTACGAGCACTAAAGGAATTGAGGCATTGAGGTTAATAATAGCCTTTGTAAGGATTCTTAAGAGTTGTACTTCAGCGCAATGCAGTTCAATAGCACCTTGGCATTACATATAGCAATCTTGAACATAGGACACCAAGACTAGGTACTTAATATTGCTTCAAGAAAAAATGAGAAAAAAGTGTCCATTTATAATTGGTAGTAAAATCTAGGCTTCAAATTGATATTGGCACGTACTTATCTGTTCCTAAGCTGAATTTGAAAGATAGGAAGGTAGCTATAGATGCCAGCTGTGGATGTAAAAAAAAAAAAAAAAGATCACAAAGGCACTTATCTAGAAAAAGATAATAGTCTTGTTTACATAAGTGGTTAGAATTGTGGTCAACTCATAAAGCATGAAATTATTGAGGTCAAGAGTTAATAATTTATATCCTTACATATGTTAGTATGTTTAGTATTTTGTTTCTGAAACTCAGACACATGTTTGATGGATTGGTTAAGATTGACCCCTCTACTTGTTCTGCACTACCACTAAAGTAATTAAGGAAGTAATTTCATTGGACCCGCCCCCCAGTCACAAACTTGTTCTTTTTGATTGCTTGTATCACCGGCTCCTTGTCACTGCTGAGGGTAGTTTCACTTTCCAAATGACTAAAAGAGGCTCATCAAGATTGCAACACTTCCGCTTTCTGTACTGTCACATCACTCTAACTAAGCCTTCTTTATCAATGCCCCGAACTGTTTCATCCGTGGTTGTGCCATCCGACCACTTTATGCGATTCTGACACTGGTGACCTGCTCCGATGACCTGTGCAACACTTCTAGAACAATTCTGATTCTTTTTATTTCATTTTAAATCTTTTCTACAACAGCATCACCAACGATGAAGTTGTTTCCCATTTTCGCTGTAATGCCCACAAATTGATGGATGTGCAATGTCTGTATGCTTTCATCTTATAACACAAGATGAAAGATAATGGAAAACCAAGTAGCATGCACTAAATACTAAATAAGACGAAACATTGTTAGAGTTTTAAAAGCAGCCATTTGTTTTTTTCAGCACCTTAGTTAGTCCTAGGGCGATTGGAGGTTAAAAAGGTTGAAGTATATTATGACTGAGGTTGCTAAAGATGTTTCAGTAATAGAACAATGCACGAATTTGATCATGTAGGCCCTTTCAAAATAGGTGTGTACCTTATAGGCAAACCTAATAACACTGTATTGTATATATAAACCACATATTCACTGCTGTGGGCAAACCTGGTAAATGTTTTGTGTAAGGCTACCAAAAAATGTACCACCTGCATGGTACAATTTTTGTGTGCCAGACTGTGGATATGAGGATAGCAGGTGTTCAGTGTGGGGAAGCTGTGTTATGAACCTTGTATATGGTGCATGTGTGACAGAGTAGAAGCATACAATGTATGCAATCTCTTGTGTGATGTCATCTTATTCACCCCCTCCTCTCCCGCACAAGCAGTGTTGGTGTAGGGAATTGAGTCCACCTATAACATTGTATGTTGTGACCTGCTGGGCATCTTGAGCACATTCATTGTGCACCAATGGCTACCAATAAAGGTGGATATGAGGATGGTTTTCTGTGTACTAATATTGTGGGGATGGTGTAAAATCATTGATTGGGTAAGGGTGTGCAAACAAATAATACCCATAGTACAGTATAGCATGCATGCAGATTAATATAAAGGATTGGACGGTACTATTGTAGTGTGGGTTGTATTGTAGACGCATATGCAAGTATTATTATATCACCTATTCTCCCCTCTCCCTTCAGCACAGAGATGGTTTTTATGCTGCATCAGTGCATAATCATATATATCAGTGAGGATGTCTAGTGGTGCTGTGGGAACCCAATGGGATCATCCTGGTGTTCACAGTGGATAGATCAAGTGGAGGTGGTAACTACTCTGCTGTGGCAACAGTTGCTGTTCCTGCATCCCCCAGTTACCGTGGTAGCCAGATACTGTAGCTGCAAGCAGCATTGGTTCCACCAACCCCAAACACACAAGTAGGTTTGCAGCATGTCCTTGCCAGATTGAGTAGGCTGTGGGCTTGTAAACTCTTTTTTCTGTGGAACAGGGGTGTATTTATTTCTATGTCTACAAAACCTACTTGCAATTCATGAGGAAAAAAATCTAGGATTTCAATTAGGACAGTTTCAAGGCAGAGGGGAGGGGATATGCCCTCCCACACAAAGTTTTAATGTGATAGTTGGTTTATGCAGCCTCATACTAGCACTAGCTTTGCAGTGCATTGTACTGCGATATTCCACCAATTAATTCCCCCGTTGTCCTACGCTTAGGACACAAGTAAAATTTAATTTTTAGCAAACTCACATGAGCAGAGAACAAATCAAAATCTCATTGTATTGTAGAAATGGTTATCAATTCAGAAAATACTGGTGCTTCCTTGCAATTCAGATTCAACTACAGTCAATAGTGCATTGCTAAAAGATGCATTTTCGGTAAATCGCAAACCAACTTCAAGTACCAACACATAATGTTACAAAGAGCAGAATAACATGTTAATGGAAAACAGCACTAAGCAAATAAAAATGTAGATTGTAGATTTGGAATTTGCTAGCTCGACAAACGTATGAAGGATAGGTATTTGTCAATCGCTTGTTGCTGGAATAGCAAATAGAATGGACAAAATCTTGAAAACGTACAGTGCGTTTTTGGTAAATATGGCAAAACCAATCACTGCCATAGACTGTTTTAAGTAGCACACACATCATGCTTCAAAAAACATTCAAAAAAAGTTATACTTGTTGTACATTTTCTTTTTTCTGTGAGAATTAAATTCTCCAATGCATTTTTAAGAACCACATACATTTTTTTTACATCGTGTAACCAAGCGTGTGATTTAAAAATTAGATTTGAAATTTAGCGCGATAGACACATCAAACAACAGTACAGAATTGGATGCCAAACACCTGCAGAATTTTCAAATATTGGTCCTATGCGTAGGGACTTGGACCTGGGGATTTAAAGTTTAACACATCTGAGTAGGTCTGGGGAGGAGAGGGGACAATGGCAGGGGGCAATCTTGTATAAGATGGTTATTACAAGCTTTTATCATGATCTCATTTTCCCCTTGCAGCTCCTTCTACTGTTAGCCAGCACTGTGTGTTCACTGACACACGAATTTGTTTGACATTCGTGAGCGCGCTGGGACAACCTAGACATCTCCAGATGTATTAGATCTCTGCATGAATATATCTACACAGTTACCAAACTGAACACCATTGATGTCTGTAACTGTTTCCATTGGTAAACGAGCTGAGTTATACAGATCGTCGTCATATGCATGTGACTTGCATGGTCAGAACGTACCGTTCCTACGTACTGTCCAATTAGAAGATGCACGGAGAGGAAGGAGCTGAGCGTACTGCCGGCACTCGGCTGATTTAATGTATACTATACAAGCAAAACAAATTCCCTGGATCCAAACCGTAGCCTGGTACGGAACGATGGCAATGGTATTATGCAATCACGACAATAAACGGCTAAGTGATGTCATGTCTGTAACGGAGCTGTAACAGAACGTTCTTACCTAACGTACTGTTACGGAGCTGTAACGAGATGGCACCACCCAAATACGAGACGGCACGACCCGAATACGAGATGGCACGACCCGAATACGAGACGGCACGACCCGAATACGAGATGGCGCGACCCGAATACGAGATGGCGCGACCCGAATACGAAAAGCGAGCGCGTGTCGAATTATGGCAGTGATCACCCCCCATACACGCAAGCTTAGAATGAACACTCATACACAACCAAAAATATTTTCCCGTAACGGTGCCAGTAAACGGAGTGTTACAGTTACAAAGTACATCCCGTAACATCGAATATTTCACTACCTGAACCGAGACTGAATGTTGCAATTCCCGTAACGATGCCGTAATAACAGTCTATATAAGTACTGAAATCGGCGTCGATACAGTACCGTAACAGTGCCTGTTTCGGGATTGTATAATTACAGTGTCGTACAGTAATGACGAAAGCACCTTTTGCCCTCTATCCAAACCAACCCTTTTAACCAATGTGACAACAACAAAAAGCATAAAAAGCAAAACAAAACAAATTACAAACAATACAAATTTCTACAATACAATTCTTGAGTCCAGTCATGCTGAAAAATTCTATTCACTTGAATTGTTTCCTTCCTCTCAATAGAACGACACGTGCTTGCTTCAACAAACTGACAGCCTTCTCCACATTCATGGACCATGGAAACAGCCTTGTGAACATTGCTGCTTTGTACAAAGAAGATGGTCCTAGATAGCTTGTAAAGAGGACAGTCAAACTGATTAAGCAGTGGTTCTCCATTGGGAAGTGTCAATTCTTCAAATCCTCTTACAATACAGAGTGTATCACTATTTGGTCGTGTCACTGTACTAATGAGCTCACAGTATTGAAACTGAAAAAATGAACAGTGAATACAGCACAATCCATCATAACACACATCTCAGCACACCCATCCACACCATAACATACATCTCAGCCACCCAAACACACATCTAAGCACACCCTCACTAACACACCTTCGCCACCCTCACCCTAACCCTTACACATCTTAGCATACCCTTAAACTAACACATCTAAGCACACACCCACCCTAACACATCAGCACACCCCCACCCTACAACACATCAGCACACCCACACTAACACATCAGCACACCCTTACACTAACAGATTTCCGCACACCCTTACACTTACACATCAGCACACCCCAGCATATGTCCATTGTAACACACTCAGCACCCTCACGTACCTGTGAAACTGGTATGCACAGCTGAATGTAATCTCCTGAATTAACCAGCTGTGCTGTTTTGGACACTACTGCATTGTGTTCTTTAAACTCCTCATTTGATCTTTGTGAATCATGATACATCACATTGAAGGGTGGATTCAATTGACACAGCTCATCAATTGTGGCAGCCTCGATTCCTCTTATTTTGAATTTAAGTGAGGACAGAGTATTAGGTTTGCAGCTAGATGTCTGAAAAAAGGTGAATAATTAATGGCAATGAATTTCAAACAGTCTAACAACCTTTCGAGCTGTTCCTGCAATATATATCTCCTTATTAGCATTAAGGGTACTACGCGACACAGAATTTATAAATTGCTGGACATCTGGATGCTCATACATTTTCTGCAGACCACTCCCACATCTATAAAAATAAATAAATCATAAGCAATTATAAAATTAATAGTATACTTGCTTTTCTGTGCCGTTGAAGACACCTCCCTGGCAGATGTAGCGAATACATTGAATCCTGGCAAAATAGTTTGCTATGTCCCTGCTTGGAGCACGCTTGTTGCCAAAAATATTCCGCAACCTCACAGAAGAGTTAAAGGATTCACATCTGATGAAGAGCAAATGATTGGTTCAGAACCTTACATCAGCACATACACGTACCGTTCTGCATTAAAAGCCGAACATGGTCCAAAGTTATGCATACACTCCACCAGGTGGAGAAGCAGGTGAATCTTCAGCTTATACTGCATCTCTGGCATGTTCTTCATAACTGAATCTACGAACTCAGTGCATATGAGCTGACATTCTTCTGCTTTTGTGGGATCAAAGAAAGCACAATACGCTATGTAGAAAACCTAACAATTAATGGTAATGATTGTCAAAAGTAGTTTGTACATAAATATTTAACATATACCTTTGTCATCTTCAACAATACATCTAATTCTTGTACAGTTAGGTAGGGGTGGAGTATAAAAAGAGCCATCTGACACCAAGCTTTGTAGTCCCTGCCTACAAATGATTGATGGTGCCAACACACGTTACCATGCATCTTGACTCTAAACCCCGAAAAATGAAATGCATTGATCCTTGCAAGGATTTCGGGGTGAAATTTCGACAGCTTAGGCATCACACACTTCAGAAAATACTTGCAAGGTCCAAGTAATATTGTATGGAGCACCTCCACAGGTGTACATCTATTTTTGATAGAAGCAACTAAATGTATTAAATTATATCATATCACACGACTTACTCGTATAAATCAGCAGGTATCTCAAGAAAAGGGTTCAGCACTTCTTTCACTCCATACAATTTGCGTATTGCCACCTTTCCCGATTCTGTCCTTTCCAATCTGACGAGTTGAATCTGTTCTAAACATACTTCTCTAGTCCTTCTCTCCAACACCAGGGAAGGTAATGAGGAATCTGCCTAAAAACAATACACAAGTCAAAGATGCACACACAAAATAATTCGCATACCATACAGAACCGACAGTACTTCTTGGCCGATCCTCCTAGATGACTGAGAAGTTGTGATGCTCGAGGGTTATCACAAATTACACACAGCAATGGTGCAACAACCAGCACTTCTTCCTCAAGAAAGGCATCATAAACAATCAAACCATGGGTCTCCAGCTGATGCAATTCTTGAGCAAATGGCTCTGCCATGTCTAAGACATCCATTTTATCAGAGCAAGACACAAAATGGATGTTTTGTGTTTTAGCATTTTCGTGTCTTGGAAGGCCAGCCAGTAGAAGATACCAGCATTCGAATTTATGCCATTTTTTACTTTTGTTACCACTTGTGTCATCAGAAAACAGGATGAGTGGTAACATTACGACTTTCTTTCCTGCAGCCTTGATTTTCATTGGATGTGGACTCAAATAGTCACACGTTTCCTAGTAATGAAGTGAATAAGCCACCTCCAACATTAACCAGAACATGCAATTAAAATATCTACCTGGGCAGTCCATCTTGTGAAGTTATCAAATGCTGAATTCCATTTGATAAGATGGACAGGAGTGTCATCCAAACCATAAATGGAATGCAGTGGTACAACAGTGGATTCCATCACAACCAATACTTCTGCTGGTATGTAGCACTCCGTGTTTGGCACTAAGAGCTTATACTGTTCAAAGGTTAGTAGCATTTCTATTTCCACTAGAAGATCAGGTAATGACTCCTAAGTGTGTACAGTCAAGTCAACAAAACAATACAATTTTACATTATTAACACACCTCTTGAAAGATTTTCACCACTATGGCTTTTGTTCGTCCTAGTTGCTGGTGGTAAAAATGAACACAATCTCTGACAAAAATATGTGTTCCATCTACTAGACATGTCATTGGTGAGTAAAATCTTTTATCCATGTTCCATTTCCTTCCATGAAATATTTCACTATATCAGAAAAGCAAAATAACAATAATAATGGATAAGATGCTGATCACATACGTGTATGTGGTATTGGCTACAGTTGGATAACGATGTAACTGTGTAGCAATATTGTGTGTCCCAAGGGAATTCCGTATTATTGAGGATATGGATAAATAGTAAAAGGGAATTCCAGTAGGCGAAAAACACTGAAATACGGGTTAGAGTGCATAAATCTACGCTTTGCAGTACTCCTTTAAAATGTACCTACCATGCTTGGAGCCGAGACACCAGGAATCTTAAACTGCTTTAGAGCACCAAGACTTGGAACAGATAGGCCAGCTTGCTTCATAATGAACCATATAAATGAAAGGTTAGCTTCACCCTAAAAAAAAAAAAATGATACAGTCGCTAATACCTTCTTTTTTTTAAAACACCGCCAGTACGTACTGAGGGACGTGGTGCATGCACGAGGAAGTACAGCAATGCAAATATCTTGTTTGGAAAGGGGTAAAAGCTTGCATGTAAGTCTTCTTCACATTGCAGTAGATCCAAAATACCTAATATTAAAAGCAAGCTGTAAATTGTTATCTTTTTATGACATGCTTTACCAGACTCTGTTATTTCGATCTCAAAGTCTTCATCAGAAGGAATCTCTGGATACAATTCAGGATTATCTTCAACCTGCCATCCATCTTCAAAAGAAGATTGACCTTGATCCTCATTGTAGGCATCAACTTCTCTAACATCACCCTGTACATATTAAAAACATAAAGTTATATAGTACATACATATAAAGCTATATCTACCTTGAAATGAAATTGTCCAAGGACAGTATGACATGCAGCATTGGAACGATGTTTTTCACTTAACAAATGACGTTGTAGCCTCCACTCACACGGAAATGTTATCTTGCAAATGTCACAATAACAATCTACATCGTTCGAAAAGACTATAATACAAAGCTATAAGAATTAAGATATAAACTTAAAACTTTACGATTAGTAAACGGTTATACTAGTCTACAAGTTTCGTACCTCTCCATTGCGCGTCCATTTGTTAAGCTGCGCATGAATTGGAATTCACAGCCAAATAGTATTTCCTGAACCAATATGTAGCCATACATGATTTCATACCTTAGCGGTCCAGTCAATTGGAATAGCCACAGCGAGTTTAGAAGCTTACACTTCGACTATCATTCGACAACAGAGAAGGGCATGCCGATCAGTCAAATAAAAATTAATAGTGAGCACATTAATAATTTGTTAATGTTTGAACGAGAACATGAATATAATGAGGATGCGGTGCACCAAGCCAGCAGCAGCTCTGAATGAACGATCCTACCCAATGGGTGTATTGGGATTAGGGACCAATAGGAATAGAGCATATATAGTTGAAACTGTTATTTAAAGGCCGTTGCATGTGTATTGAGCATTGAGTGGTGCGACGTTGATCATTGCATATTACAAGTTTTACAACATATTGACCTGCTATGTCTGTGCTTGCCGGGACAGCCGTTAGTGCTATTGGGGATACGTCTCGAAGCGACAACTTGCAGCGATTGCTTTCAAGATCGGGCCTTCCATCTCGTAGCAATGGTAGTTTGACTGCTTCGTTGGCACCGGTACCATTGATGACGACCACTGCAAGCAGTTCCACAGCTGTAACACCTACAAATTTACCACTCATCACTGAGCATCCTCTACATCCGATGCTCAACCAAGTCATCCAGGAGATGAAACAGATGAGAGAAGAATTCAGAAAAAAACCTAGGGAAAGTGCAAGAGGAACAAAAACGCATGGGTACGGCACTTGTTAAAGCAATGGAAGCTTCTTTCACCATAGAGGACAGCCCGTATAAGGTATACGTACAGATAATTGTTGAGTATCTATGTACTATTGCACATGCATGCAGGAGCCTTTAAGTATTGAAATTGCAACTCTGTACTGCACTACCACGAACAGGAAACCATCCAAGATTGAAATTGCAGTGAGTGAATGTGTGTTATGCATGTATAGCATGCGTACTGACTATATAGGATAAGATTGGAGCTGTCCTGGGTATCATGTCTGGTAATGATATGAAAGTAGCTAAAGCAAAAATATTCTGCAACAATCGTCTTACTGAACTTAGATCAGAGGAGAGGCGAAGGGTATGTTCTTTAATGTAGTCACTTTAATTTCAAAAATATAAATAAGTACTATTTATGCAGCTGTTTGGAACCAAACCATGTGAGCATTATTCGAAACTAAGCACACGAGAATTTGCAGAGAGATTCTGCAGGGGACTGAAGGTTTCACAGGAACATCAAAATATCTATGTCAAGAATCTTGCTTTGCTGGTAAGTGACTTTGTATTTACCGGGTATAGCCTTATATACACACTAATTATATGATGCAGCGGTTATTTGCAAGATCTGTGGCAGACCCTAGAAGGGACACTTTTAAACAGTTCAGGAAATGGACGTCTGACACGTTTAAAGATGACCCATCACTACAGGAGATGGAAGCTATTCTTGAAGCAGATGCAGCAATTAATTACAATCTACCTGAACCTCGCGATCGTCAAGAGCCTGTCACTCTTACTCCAGAGAATACGTCATGAAAGACGCTTGCGCACGCTGTTATTAACTTTTATTTGAGTATCAAGCTGTTACTGTACTGTGTTAATACTGTTACGATACAGAATTCAGAGCTAAATCGATGGCGTTAACCGATCGTTACAGCATGATGTTACATTTCGTAACGATAACACAATTTCAGGGTCGTTTAAATACGAAAACATAACAGGCACTGTTACGAGGACGAAGTTTACCCTTGTTACAGGATGTCAACACATTACAGTTCGATTCAGGACTGAAACTTTTTGGTTGTGTACTAAGGTACCAGCCTTTTAAACTCCCAACCACGTGGCCCAATCACGTGCTATACAACCAATCACATTTGGGAGGGAGCTAAATTTCTGCCTAATTCACCGTGTTCAAACGTCAGAAATGTATATTCATTTGTTTGTAGGCCCTACTGGTGTATTATATTTCAGCTGGGATGATACCTGAACGAACCTATATAGTAATGTACACATTTATGTGTGATATGTTACATTTTATGATTTTAAAAATAATAATAATGAGCATTTCATGACTTTTAGGTGGCAGCATTGGATTTGTAATATACGGATTAAAAAACAGTTGCTATGCATAATCTGGTAGACCATTTGGCAAGCCTTTTAGTTTCTTTAATCATTTGCTTAGGAAAACTGCAGGAGTAGCAACATAATTGAAATATGTTTCGCGCTTTAAGGTCCTACAACGCGTGAATTAGTACAAATTTGAAATCAAAAAAAGCATTAAATCAGAGCTAGAGGACTGCTCCATACACCTTATAAGTTTCGAGACATGGCTACACTCCCATATGCTGTAATACATTGGGAAGTGACGGGCATCCATGGTATCTAAGGAGGTTGCTAGGGGAAAATTTTACGCGGCGCGCGCGTACTAAGTTTCCACACGGCTGTTTGCGGCTGGACACTAGGTTGATAATTAGACAATACGGTATACGCCCCAAAAGCTGTAATGTTTGTACCTCATTATCCAAGTCGTTTTTAGCGAGCCATATACCACACATCCTGTAAGTTGTTCCGTTGAAACAAATAGCTCCCGCACACACCCTACCAGTCTAGTCAACAAAGTTATCAACGCGCAAGAGCACTTCATTTGACTAATAGTTATGCGCAGGCCGTTTTTACGCGCATGTAGAGGGTCTACTACCAGCTCGTTGTACGGCCGAACCAACCCACTAAACAGGTCAGTAAGCAAGAACACTCAACAACACACATGGGAGAGCATATATATGATGTTCAGAACTAGCCACCTTTTTTTTTTACCACTAAACCGGGCATCAGTATTTTATGAATAATTGGTGTAGTTTTCACCACATGCCGAAAAGCAAAGAGCGTTGCAGTGTGTAGCTGGTTCTTGGTGGAAAAGAAATCAAGGAGTTTATATGCCTGCCAAGAGTTTGCAGGTCATTTGTACACTGTTTTTGCTATTAACACCAGCAATGATTGCTGGTGTTAATAGCTGAATGACAGATCTAGCAGAGAACATCTTGTGCTGGAAGCACAATATCAGCAGCTCACACCACTCACAAGCATAGTCCCTTTAAATTTTGAAGCAGCTACAGTGTCTCATAATCCTGAGGGTTTTACAGCTCATGTGTAGGGCACTGATGTGCAAGGTTCAAGATGTTCAGTTGCAGTGGGGTTATATGTTCATGCTACTTCATAGACACTCCACTACCTGCAACACAGCTAAAGGCAGCACCACAACTGATCCACACACTTATTAATGACATAGCACCTGAGTGTATGAAGGATATTAAGTATGGCACACACCAGTGCAATAAAGCCTGAAGTGAGACAACATCTTTTCTGCCCCAAAGGATGGCATTAACATGCTTTCAGCTTATTATAATTCACTGTTTTTTTTTGTTTTTTTTTTTAAATTTTATGAGACCTTACATTTATGCCATATCACCCAGGCCTACCAGGACAGCAAGTTGCAGAACAGAAAAACGTGCCACGGGCAAGTAAATTAAAGTGCTTTGGCCTCTTGCATGGGAAAACAGCTGGAGCTGAATCCATACATGCCAGGTTCAAAGGACGTAGCATTCAACAGACGTACGTACCATGGCCCCCTTATTCAGTACCAGACAAAGTTCAGCAATTGGTACTTAATGTGCAGGAGCATCTACCCTCCCGTGGCTCCACAAAATGTGGCAGCGACCCTCCTCCCAACTGGACCCAAGCGAATTCAGCAATGACCATCTCGCTTTTTAACTTTGGTACCACATATCACTAGCCAAAAAAAAAGGTGGCTTTTAGCACATACCATTATCAGCTAGTACCTTCTAGCTACTTCAAGATTCAGCTTTGATTTCGACTTTCTATGGGTTGGGTACGTAGATAACTCAGCTCCAACAGGAGAGGTACATCGCGGGTTACCCGCTTTCACGAGCTATAACGCAGCGTGGCAACGAACCTGTAGCATGAGGTAAGCACTGTAAATAGAAAAACGATGCTGGCCTTATTTCGTGGTTTCAAACGGCGACAATAACCACTCTGTTTTGTGCTGGCTCACGTTTTTGTTCTGCTGTGTGGTTGCCATGCTAATATCTATGATACTATTACACCTATGTCTGGGACAATGAATAGAATTTTGCTGCGTATGCGGAACGCAAAAATAAAATATATGACATAGCGCGGTCTGCCCTGATGAGTTTGACCAATTTCGGCGAAACTAGTATATTCGTCAATGCTATCGTATTATTTTTAACCCTATTATTTTAATGCTGATCGACCAGGCATATAACCTAGGCTAGCTAGGTAAATATTTGCGAAGGTATATCTCATAATCGATCGACGATGTGTAGGGACTGCAAGTTCGTTTTAAGCTTTGCTTAGGCGTGCCTGAAACTAGCCTGGATACTAGTCGCCATGAACATTGCTTATTAATTGTTAGTGTTCTAATAGAGAAGAGAGCGATAGAAGAATGATTGTGGTAATGTGGTGTGCATAAGAGCAAAATTAGCTAAGACCACTGTATACCACCTAGCTTATAGGTCCCTGGGACAAATGAATTCGAATAAACTATGAATATTTCCTTTCATTTAGAACATTTTCTTTTTGAAACATGTACAAAAGTACCAGAGCGAGGTGGTCGAGGGTATGGTGCTGGTGGTCTAGTGGAGGTGGAAGGTAGGGTTCTGTGGGGACGAGGAGTAGGATTGTACTATTTAGAGATGGACTGCCGATGTTGAGGAAGGGGCCAAACTAGGTGTGTGTGAAGGAAGCTTAGTGGCAGTGGGTGGTATGAAGGATGGTGTGTGTAGTAAGAAGGTGATGGTGTGGAGGGGAGGGAGGTGGTCCCTCATGTCAGAGATGTTGGTAGGGTGTCATGGGTCTTGTGTAGTTAGTGTAGGAGAAAGTGGTCTGGTGGTGATGGGAGGGAAAGGTGACGATGGATCCAGGCGCCTGAATCATGTGCAGATGTTTGATGGTGCAACACTTTGGACCACCACTTCCTAAGCCACGTGAGGACATCTCAGCAGTGGTGTATGGAGGCCAGGTCTTCATGATGGGAGGAGGTGGGGGCATGGCTATGGCCACAGCTGTATGGCGTGCCAGCATCAATGACCTGGTGAGCCACTGTGTAGCATCTCTGTCCCTTTGTTTAGTGCATGTGTTGTGGTTGACCCATGGGGAATGCACATACACACCTTGCACCTAGCACGTTGATGCTTCCTGTAACACACCGTAGTCTTGCCCACACATGGCGCACTCTTTCACACGATACATGTGGAGCCAAATACAACTATGGGGGGGGGGGGGGGGGGGCACTGCTTTCAACCAGTGGGGGTGTGGTGCATGTTCCTAGTAATAAGGCACCATTCAGTCCTGAAGGGGGCCATGATTCCCCCTTCCCCCCGGGATGCCCATGCATCCACACATGCGACACACATGCTGCCATGCACACAACACACACATCTCCATGGTGCACACACACACACACACACACACACACACACACTATTTCTAATGTTTTATGTGTTTTGTATTGCAGACGAGCATGATGTCCACAGGTGCAATACACATACAGGGTGTAACATGAGTGGACATGGATGCATACAACATCATCTCTTCCCTTCTCACACACACACAGACTGCTGCACACCCTCCAGACACACAGCACTCTATTTGGAAGGAGCTACCACATGTACCATACTACCGCTCATCTGTATGTGTGGTTAATGGTGTGCTCCTTGCCATTGGAGGAAGAGAGACAGATAAGGTTGGGTCAAAGAAGACCTCTGCCATCTATGCCCTACATCTTGTTGATCAGAAGTGGCAGAAAGTTGGAGACATGCCATTTGATTGTGACTATGTAGATACTCTATTGCTGTCAGGAGGAAGGCTATTGATTGTTGATGGCTACAGTAAGAAGGTCTTGAGAGGCTCTGTGGAAGGTTAGTAGAGTATGTATGTATAGTCAGAACTACTGATTGGAACTATTCCAGGGTCTACAATGGTCAAGCTGATGACAGGTTTGTGGTGTGTGGTAATAGTATAGTGTGTGTGGTGTGTTTGGTGTGTAATGTTATTCTAAATAGTATTGTTGATACAATGTACATGTAACCTTGATTAAGCTTACATTGGCAATCCAATTTCCTCTGCTAACAACTTCATATCTGCTTTTTGCCTTGAAACTATGAAGACAACTTGAATTTTTCATGCTGGAAGTTTATGTGCTTTTCACTGGACTCAAAGGGGATCCCCCCCACTCCACATGTACATGTACATTGTCCCATGATGTAGATTGTCCCCCCCCCCCCCCCCCCCAGGATAAAGTGAACACCTATGATGCAACCCTCAAGCAACTAATCACCAGCCAATATTGTACACATATTTCAGCTTTCAGAAAAAGGGTACACCTCCATGCATGGGGGTATGGGGGAACCCCCCCCCCCCCCCCTCCCCCCCTGGACAAGCTTGTATGTTGTTGCTCAGGACCCTGGACAAGTTTCTATTATATGTTCTAAACCCTCCCCCCCCCCCCCTCCCATGACAGGCATTTAAATTACCACCCCCAGGTCATAATTCCTATACACCCCAGACACCATTTAGTGTCATCTGTAGGGGTGTATAATTAAATAATGGAATTCTGCATTGAAACAAAAGTGCTTCAACATACTCCATTTCCTATAAAACCTGTCACATGTTGAAAGGTTAAATGCTATAGACTATGCCAAATGTGTGGCCCAGTAATGATATTCACATATCAGTGATAGGTCCAAAAAGTGAAGTAGCTCAATGCTATTCAAGTTGATTTAATAATTAATATCTGTAACCCATTCTCAGGATAAAGTATCTCTTCAAAATGCTAATTCCAGCTGCCCATCTCACCTCCAATGCAGCTATTTGTCATACACATCAATTTTTAATTTCACACGACTACTGGTGGGTCCTCTGATGGGAAAAGATCAATCCCCAGGGAGTCATACAGCTGAGATATATCATATTATGTTATGCTCACTGACCAAGTGGTAGAGCACCATCACAGCAGACGTGTTTGGTCATTCAGAGGACAACATAACTTGTAGCACCCCAGTACATTATACTGGTGTGCCTTTTTTAGGCTTTAGCAGCTGCAGTCATATGATGGTGTGAGGTCCTTTGTGGACGAACACGCTCTCACCACAGCCATTCTTTTCCATGCATACCCTAGGATAAATATACATGTACAGCGAGCAGCAGAATGTGGTGCTATATATATAGCTAGCTGTATTCGTATGGATAATTGTGCACTAGTAATGATTGTAATCCTCTTCCATATAAGGAAATAACTGTATAAATTATTCTTTCGACTTTGGACAAGCACCCTTCTACATGTAGTTGTTACTAAAATCTGGCTTGTACCAGATTGTCCATCACCTTGTACCGTATCTATTATATCTGTGGTGTGTGTATATCTGGGAGAATAGAGGTTTGCACGTGCGATGTCATTGTTTACATTTTGCTTCCTGTTGGCCATTTGAGTAGCAAGGCTATATATATCTATGACCAGTGTGTACTGTTTGTTGCGTTACTGGTTGCAAGAACCGACTTTCCAAAGGTACAGAATGGCACATAGATCAGTTCCCTGGTGAAATACAGGATGAGTTACTACTCTGAATAGGAATGCAGACAGGGAGCCAAGTACAGTGTAATTGCTGTGCTATAGCTAGATTTGCCATGTTTATCTTACTGGTGGAGTAAGTGTAATCAGGTGCATGGATACCCCCACTTATGTACCAACCATCTTTGAAGATATACTGATGCATCACTAGACTATTTAATTATACACCCTTATTCCTATTTGGAATTCCCTTCCTGATACTGTTGTTACTGCAACTACCAAACACATTTTTAGAACAAGACTTGTTAATGTGAATCTGTCTATTTTTTGCAAGAAAAAATAGAATTGTTATTAAACTTAATAATTGGCTGGAAGCATGTTGAAGCCAACCTTTGGGGCACACGCGATGCTGTCTCACTTTACTGCACTGGTGTGTGCCATACTTAACAAGTAAATAAAAAAACATTCTCTATGAGAAAGTTGGTAGTATATAGGATTTGAATGCAATAGCGGTGTAAAAAGGAAGGAAACAAGAGTCTAATAATAAGGAAAAACGAAATAGTCCTATATTTAGCACATGACTAATGTAACAAACCCATCTTACTATGCGTGCTAAATATAGGACTATTTCGTTTTTCCTTATTATTAGACCCTTGTTTCCTTCCTTTTTACACCACTATTGCATTCAAATCCTATATACCACCAACTTTCTCATAGAGAATGTTTTTTATTTACTTGTTTCATTGCTTTTTATTCATAACTGGATGCTTTCAAGTTAGGATAGATACAATCTACACATAAGTATTCAATATCATAATTCGTGGTGCAACAGATATTTAGTCATTTTAATCTATACCCACAGCTATGCAACAAAATGGCACTGTGATATCTGCTGCTGCAACGATTTGGGGCAGGAGACTGACAATTAAAACTAGAAGCTATTCTTGATGATTGATTGATGTCTGTGGATACACTTATGTAATTTATCAAGGGGAAGAGACCAAATTTCAGCTTTGTTTCCCCAGTTCCTGACGTTATTTACTTTTTAATGAAAAATAGTGCTGCATGCTCAAGGACTAATAGCCTGGTGTGAAATAAGAAACATATCTAAACTATTATTTACATTATTACATTATTTGCATTGTAACTCTCTACATGCCGTAACTCTGTGGCCACATATTCAAATTCAAGATCACAATAGTATGGTATAGTGTAAATCCGTAAACAATGCTGTAAGTATTGAAAAGCTTACAAGAAAAACGTTTCTCATTTTTCTATACCCAAGTCTGCTTTCCTGATGATACATTGAGGGAATTTCTTTATATGTGTCTGCAAATTAATAAAATCTCAACTTAGTGTATCCTGAGGATGCAAATGTAGGCTTGTATATACTTGCCATGGAAAATGTATGTGCCTGTTATTGATATCTAGTAATGGCTTCCATAATCAACAGCTTGAACAGGCTATGCTTAACCGACATTGGTGATGAATGCTTGATATGCCCCTTAATCACTATATAGTTTTCATTTAACTTCACTCAACAAGTACTTTCTGTTTCCTGCAAAAGTGCCCATGTGCATTGGATAGACTTTCACTAATGGAATAACTACTTCTGTTAGAATGACTGCACTCCTGTTAGAATGACTGTGTGCCTATTAGAATGACTGCGCCCCTGTTGGAGTGTCTGAGTCCCTGTTGTAGTGACTGTGTTGTGCATGTGTATCTGCATGCAGTGTACATGTAAACATATCAGAAGTCAAAGAAGCAAGCTTGTGTAAACTATCCATCTGATACCAACCCAGGGACAACCCACTTGTGTTTTGTATTCACTGGTCAGCATTTTAATTTTACATGTGATTGAGAGTTTATTTTTAAAAATACAAAAACTAAAAGTATTTGTTATAATGGTAGTGCATGCATATGGCATTTGACCAAATACCTGTTATGTTCATAATCATGAAATTCATAGCACACCAATGTGTTGGGTTCACAAGTACGTGTAGCTACGGTTTTAATATTAGTGAAGCTATGCGTTAATATAGACATCTGACATATCAGCTATCTCTAGCTTCACATAAACCAGTACCGATCAGTCGGGGTACCGTCACACAGCGTAGTTAGGAGCAGGTAGCTACCTAATACATACCTATGGTGACTTTATTATGTTGAGCCTCAATCTTAACTCTTGTCCATCTAGTACAGCCTTTATTATGTCATTGTCTATTAGCAGTCCGTTGGACCTTTTCTGGCTCTGCTCGATACTTTGCACGTCGAATGGTCCGTTTCTTTTCAGGCTCTGCTTTGTGGTAGGGGGTGTACAGAGGGGTGGATACCAACAGAGTCACTGTAGTGGCAACACACTCCAAACCAACCATTGAGTGACCCCAAATCACTGTGTCATGACAAAAGTCTTGCTGTCATGCTAACTTTGGCCATAAGGTGTGTCTTGCTAGTTGTGGACTGGGGACTTGACAGGCAGAAAGCCTGCCGTCTCTCAGAGAGTATGGACACAGCGCACAAGTACAGTGCAGAGGTGTTGTGAATGATGGCCCCCATGTCCTGGGTGTGTTTGGGGCAGGGCCAATGTCAAGATTGTGGTTTGTGTAGAGAGGATGGTAGTGGGTCTACAGAGGGGTGGATACCAACAGTGTCACTGTGGTGGCAACACACTCCAAAACAGTCATTGAGTGACCCCAAAGCACTGTGTCATGACAACAGTCTTGCTGTCATGACTACTGTGGCTATAGTGTGTGTTTTGCAGGGTTCCCACGCTATATTGAAATGGTCTTAAATTCGTGTATTTTATTGAAAAGGTATTAATTTCAATTATTTTATTGAAAAGGCATTGAAATGCAGGCAATCTTTTGAAAAGGTATTAAATTTCGTAGTCCCTTTATTAATCGCGCATTGTGCAATCGTAACACGGACATTTGTGATATACATGTACCTAGTATCTACGAGCGCCTACAGCAGTTAAAGGGAGGCTGCCACGGGAAAAAGCATGCACATTTTGGTGCTTTTATAAAAGCTTGGCTTGAATACTGCTCACTGTATTGTTTTTACAGTTTCCGGCCAACCCGTTTCTGTGAAAATAAAGGATCTTTTTGAGCTTTAATTGCTTTAATTGCTTCCGTTCTCGGTTGCGGCGAAAAGAGGGTGTGGTTTTAACGTGACGTCAGAAAAGGAACGCTCAAATCGTGAATAGGTGTGTGGCTGCTGGTTGTTCTAACACTCCCAGCGATCTTGTAAGCCTATTTAAGTTTCCAAACGATGCCACTCTAAGACGGAAGTGGGAAAAGCAGGTTCAGCGAACCCGAGCTCAATGGAAAGCAACCGATCACTCGTATCTTTGCAGTGATCATTTTAACGAGGATTGTTTTGAAGTCGATTCAGCACTTGCTTTACAGTTCGGAATGAAGAAAAGGAAGAGATTGAAGCCTGGAGTTGTTCGCACCGTATTTCATAGGACATCGACGGAGCACAGTGAGGATCAACCGTCGACGTCGCGTAAAAGGACAGCAGGTTCCAGTCCACAGGCTGTGGATGCAATATGAAAACGAAAAAGAGAAGCTGCTGAGAAGAGAGAGAGGCAGGAGGTCAGATAGGGATCAGCCAAGTTGAATAGAATCTTTGATTTTTATTGTGTGCAGATTGTCACGGAACTGCTTGCATGCAGTACCAGCTGTATACTTGATGCTGAAACGTCGGCCTCATGTCCCCCTGCTGAGGTTCCAGAAGACTCTCCAGTAGAGCCTCAGTGCCTAACCAAAAGTGTTTCTGTTCAAACATGCACAAACTGCATTTTCATACCAGGGAATGCAGTGCAGGTAATCAAAAACACTATCAAAGACATGCACACACACACACATACACACATGCACACACACACACACATACACACATTTCCACACTTGTACATATATATACTAACACTTCCCTTTTACTTTTTTCACTTCCCTTTTACTTTTTTCACTCATAATCATGTGTATGTAAAACATAATTTACACAGGTTAAAGCTGGCTGCTCTCCATTTCAATGAAAATTCAAATCGAGAGCAGGCAGTCACCACAAAGGGTGAAGAAAGATATATATTCTGAGTGATATAGTTTGCTTTTTGAGTGAAATACACTAAACTGTTTTTGCTGTGTATATATGATATTGTGTTCCCAAAGTATAAGCGGGGTGGTTACGTTGTTCGAAAAGTTTTGACTGAAGGATCCAACATATGGTAATTTATGCACTGAACAGCACACAAACCATTTGCTATATTCCTTCAGTATTCTATAGGCTACACCAATGAAATCATGAATGAAAGAAACTGTGCGAGTATGCGAACAGTTACCAGTTTACCACAACCTCATAGCCTTAGCAGCTGTTACGACAAGCCCGACAAAATCTCTGCAATAGAAAGACACAGAACTAGATTTAGCACTCAGTGAGGCTGACACCCATGAACAATGTGTACTCAGTATATGCTTTAGATATTAAATATATCATATCTCAGGATATTTAAATCCAGCATAGGTAATAGAGGGAAATGTAGTCCTAATTTTATTTACAACACAGCTTGGAAGTACTACTCGAACATCCCCAACACCAACCAACCAGCTGTCTGTATCGATATTGCTTATATAGAAAGAAAGAACATGTACGTGTCAGAATTATGTAATAATTCATCCGTACTCGTGTATTTCTCTTTTCTTCGGTATTGCCATAATGGTATCGATAGCTGAAGTTTCAGACACACAGTGTCAAATCCTTCGTGTTCGGTGATGCATGTAATCCTCCTGGCAATTAAAATCTCTTCCTTCTTTGACATCACTTGTTCAATTTCACAGCAGCACACGCATTCTCGAGTTGTGGGCATATTTACACATTGCCCGCACTGACACCTACGTGGCTGAATATAGAACTTAAATTGTTCTCTACAAAGCTAATACGTATACTCTAGTTCTCACCAGTTTCTACTGTGAAGCCTCTCTTCGTCTCCTGAGGGTCACCATCATCAACAACGACCGCCTCTGGTTCGGTACGGCTGTCAGACTCACTAACCACTGGTTCAAACTGATACTGTTCGATCGTTTGAAGACCATCTTCAACTTCAGAAACGTCTGACTGATCAAGAAAACGAACAGGATAGGCTTAGATCACCCGAGTCGCTCAGTGGCGGATCCAGGGGGGGGGGGGGGGGGGGGGCACCGGGAGCACGTGCCCCCCCCTTCCGGACGACTCATTAAATATTCATGAGTGTATTTTGAGTACCGCATGCGATTATAACCGCACGAAACAGTGCCGCGGTTAGCTAGCTACAGCGCTGATACATGTAAAATGTACTGACAGGGGCGGATCTGGGGGGGGGGGGGGGGGGGGGGGGGGGGGCACGTTCAATAATCACATGACCACTGGCGGACGGAGAGGGGGGGTTGGGGGGTTGCAACCCCCCCTTTCCTCCTATTACATAATACGCAAAATGCGGCATAAGTAAATGAAAAAGTAAGGAGCATGCTCAGCTAGCTGAAAACTCGTAACTTTTTCATGCATTTTAGCACACCAAATTAACGTTTACACAAGCTTCCGCGCTTCGCGCGGGAGGGGGCACATCCCTCCCCCTTTTGGTGATCCCTCTCCACTACAACCCCCCCTTTCTTTAAATCCTGCGTCCGCCAGTGATGACGTAGCACGTTACTCGTTCTTCAATAATCTGAGTGTTTTTTTTTCAAGTGCAGACTGATAGCGGAGCGATCTGATCGGCGTTTGTAGCGCATATCGTTATTCATACCTAACCGGGTGTGGTTTGCGGTTGGTTGATTGATGCCTGCCACATGTAGGTCCTGCGTTAACATCCAACACTAGCAAAGATGATATATTTTATCTCTGCCTGTAGTACCCATAGAACGGAATATACATGTATATTGTGTCTGATGCATATTCACTGTAGTGCGTGTGCATATTTATCGCCATATTGTGGGAGAGGAACACAGCAAAAATGAAAAAAGAAAAGAAGACCGCAAATCGAGACTTGATTTTACAAGTGATCTGACACATATATACATACTGATACAGACTGGTTACATGCAGCCTGCATGCACATACAATCGTTGATTTTCATATGATTTTCTTACATTTTTTTGCGGCGGAAACCAACCTCGGCCGGCGCCTTATATCGGAAAGTGACTCAAAATGATGCCCTATTTTGCTATTTATGACTCAAATGAAGCATTATGGCTATGATACACAATGTGCGATAGGTCCGACGCACATGCATGGCAGCATTTTTCGCAATTTTCGAAAGTATTTGCTCATCTAACCGCACGGTGCAAATACTTTTCTTGTAGTGCAATTTTTAATTGTACATATAAATAAAGCACTAAAACTAGCATAGTTTTAATGCTTTAATACTTAGATAGTATCAAAAGCTTCCGCGCTTCGCGCGGGAGGGGGCATGTCCCCTCCCGCACCGCTCATTAAACCGCACGGTGCAAATACTTTTCTTGTAGTGCAATTTTTAATTGTACATATAAATAAAGCACTAAAACTAGCATAGTTTTAATGCTTTAATACTTAGATAGTATCAAAAGCTTCCACGCTTCGCGCGGGAGGGGGCATATCCCCCTCCCGCACCGCTCTTCTAACCGCACGGTGCAAATACTTTCTTTTTTTATTGTACATATAAATAAACCACTAAAACTAGCATAGTTTTAATGCTTTAATACTTAGATAGTATCAAAAGCTTCCGCGCTTCGCGCGGGAGGGGGCATATCCCCCTCCCGCACCGCTCATTAAACCGCACGGTGCAAATACTTTTCTTGTAGTGCAATTTTTTATTGCACCTATAAATAAAGCATTAAAACTACCATAGTTTTAATGCTTTAATACTTCATGGCCAGCAATTGAGGACATGAATAATAAGTTACTATAGGATGATGATATTAAAATTCTGATTTCACCAATATATTTTCCTGATTTTTTTATGATTTATCATACTTTCAAAATGGCTAATTATTAATTAAAATTAATTAACTATATTTACAACAACATGTTATTTTATGAACGCCGCATAGTAGTTAGCTTATAAAAAGACTAGTCCTGTATTTTTGGGTGCTAAACCTCTCGTTTTGTAGCTCAAAAACCTAAATACAACATACGCATGCGCAAAATTAATTGACTGCGTTACTCGTTCCCAGACTCTTAAAGCTCACGCGACGCCTCGGCAGGATCCCTCCCTCGAGCTAGTTCGCTACTAAACATTTAGAACCTTCCGTAAGTTGTGAAGTGAATGTGTGTTGCTTGGCTTGCAAGGATGCTCTAAAAGCAATTTGTCGTGTTGGTGTGGCCTACATTGCGCAAGTGCGGAGTATAAAAATGGTCTTGTAGGTGTTCTAGTTAGGCTTAGCCCGACCTTCGCGTTTAGCGGAAACGTTCCAGGTACCACGTTCCGCAAAATGCGAAGGTCGCGCAAGCCCAACTAGCTTTTGCATAAAAGTTTTAAGCAACTTAACCATAAAAAGTGTGCGTGCTCTTTGTATTAAGAGTGTAAAGGGTTAATCAGCCTAACGGCAAAAATAGCCCTGTGGGTGTGGTCTTTGTAAGAGTTCGAAGGGTTAATCAACCTAGCGGCAAAAAGGGTCCTGTGGGTGTGGTCTTTGTAAGAGTGTCAGGGGTTAAAAGACATAGCCGAAAGAAACTGCCCAGTGAGTGTGTTAAGAGTGTCAAGGGTTAAAGTACATAGCCGAGAGAAGCAGCCCAGTGGTTGTGTTAAGACTGTCAGGGGTTAAACGACAAAGTCGAGAGAAAGAGCCCAGTGGGTGTGTTAAGAGTGTCAGGGGTTAAACGACATTGG